>SJYQ01000424.1:1179616-1191871 GCA_006410935.1 Redunca redunca | reverse complement strand
AATAAGCCTTTAATATTTTAAAAAGTGTACTTATGTATCTTTAATTTATTTTAAATATGGTTTTTAATTTTATTAAGATATAATTCATGTAACATACAATTTATTGTTTTAATATGTAAAGTAGTATATTTCCTTGCAATTTAAAAAGTATTAATTTTCACTAATGATTTTTTTTGATGGAGAGTAAGTCTGTGAGGTTTTTGATGCTATCATCTCAGAAGTCACTTCTTCACTATCGAGCATTGAATGATACACAAATTATCAAATATATTGATAGACTAGAGAAATATCAACAACCTCAGATATGTGGATGATACCATCATAGTGGGAGAAAGTGAAGAGGGACTCAAAACCCTCTTGATGAGGGTGTAGGAGGAGAGTGAAAAAGCCAGGTTAAAACTAAATATTAAAAAATTAAGATCATGGCATCCAGTCCCATCACTTCATGCAAATAGAAGGGGGGAAGGTGGAAGCAGTGACAGATTTCCTCTTCTTGGACTCTAAAATCACTGTGGATGGTGATTGCAGTCATGAAATTAGATTGTTGCTTCTTCACAGGAAAGCTATGACAAACCTAGATAGTATGTTAAAAAACAAAGACATTACTTTGCGACAAAAGTCCACATAGCCTTTCCAGTAGTCATATATGGATGTGAGAGCTGGACAATAAAGAAGGCAGAGTGCTGAAGAACTGATGTTTTCAAATTGTGATACTGGAGAAGACTCAAGAGTTTCTTGGAAAGCAAGGAGATCAAATTAGTTAATCAAGGAAATCAACCCTCAGTACTCTTTGGAAGGACTGATGCTGAAGCTCCAATACTTTGGCCACCTAATGTGAACAGCTAACTCATTGGAAAAGACCCTGGTGCTGGGAAATATTGAAGACAGAAGGAGAAGAGGGTGGCAGGGGATGAGATGGTTAGATAGTATTACTGACTCAATGGACATGAACTTGGGCAAACTCTGGGAGATGGTTAGGGACAGGGAACCCTGGCATGCTGCAGCCCATGCGGTCTCAAAGAGTCGGACACAACTTAGCTACTGAACAAATACATACTGAGGACAGTTTATGGAAAACTGTCAATTTCCTCAATACAGTCAGGCCCATTTTATAAATAAGAAAAAGCATAGAGAGAAAAAAAAAAAGGTAATTTATGCAAGAGCAGTGAATTGGGAGGAACCAGATTTGAAATTCAATGTACTTGCTCCCAAACTCTGCCCTTGTTACTGTTCAAAACACTAGGCTGGCAGGAGCAATTTGTGGTTCAAGACTGTGAAGTGGTAAAAAATAAATAGAGTGAGAATGGCCTATCTAAAGAGCACACAGAACAACTGAATAACTTCTCAAAAGCTGAGTTGGGCTTTAAAAAATTGACCAAGGAAATAAGTAATGCTAGTTTTGGATTATTACCTAGGAAATAAAATAAATATCCTTAAGCTCATACTGATATGACTAATTAAATAAGGAAATAACTAAATAAATGGAGAGGAAGGAGAAACATTCTCACTGAAAAATATCAACTGATATATTAAAAATAAGGAGGGAAGNGGAGGGAAGTATAAAATCACTACATTAATGGAATAAAATTTAATCTAAAACTTTCAATTAAAAATTAATTTTTAAAAATTACACCATGGTAATAAATTCTCCTGGTGAGATCTAGGATAAATGCTAAAAATTGTGGTCAGGGTTACATGCAAAAATCAGTGTATCTTCATGGTCTTAAAGTTCTTCCCATAGAATATTTGGTAATTAGAAAGCATAAAGAGTAACTTTATCATTAAGATTCCTGACAGATGGCACCTTAATCAAATGATCATCAGTAATACATATAAGTATCAAGTACATCCATATGATGACACATCACTGCCACTTCGGTTTTTGGTGGCAAATGCATAATTCAATCTAATCCTAAGGAAACATTAGACAAACCAAATATGAAGGACATGTATAAAGTAATTGACTAGTATTCATCAAATGTGTCAAGATCATGGAAGACAGGGGAAGAGTGAGAAAGCGGCACTGATTGAAGACAAAGTGACATGACAATTAAACGCAACATGAGGGCCATATCAGATTCTGAAACAGAAAAAAGAACATTACATAAACAGTTGATGAAATCCAAATAAATAATTTCAGTAAATAGTAGTGTGCTAAGATTATATTCTTAGTTTTGGTAGGTGTTTTTATGGATATATACAGTGCTAACAGCAGGGCAAAGTGGACAATGGCTATACAGGGTTTATCTGTACTCTTTTTGCAACTCTCCTCTAAGTCTAAATTTTTCTCAAAAAAAAAATTATAGCATAATGGCTTAGGCTTGTATACTATTTCAGAGCTGCTCTATCTTTAATAAATGATTGGATATGAAAATAATGCACATAATTCATCACTAGTGATGTATGTTAAATGCCGCAGAAGCACAGAGGAAAGAGGTAAGTTAAATTGTAACAAGCAAGTGAGAAATGGCTTAAAGAAGTTCCCATGCGAGAGATGACTTTCAGGAAGATTGTGAAAATCAGGCAGGTTTATTCACGAGTTTGAAAAGGAGAGGAGGCTGAAAACAATGATGGCATTGAAGGTGCATTAAACAGTGAGACATCAGGTGTTGCTGTGAAATAAAGTGCACAAAAGAATCATACAAAAAATTAAGTCAGGAAGGCTGACAGATCATGAACAGTGTCAAATACCTAGAAAATATGTTGGGACTTGAAGTATAGGTAAAGTCCCAATTATTTGAAATTATCCCAAATATTTTGAAATTATTTATGTACTAGAAAATGCCCTCTGTAATTATGGTAACATATACATATCCATGGATTCTGGTTTTATTTGCTGAAAGTCACAGATACTCTCTAGGCTTTTAAAATACATCAATCAAAATGCAATTATTGTCAGTAGCTTTTTCTCTTGAGACAATCGTGTGTGTCAATAGATATTATATTCATTTACAATGTTTATAAATGGGTGGGCACTTTTCTCCCTGATTCTTTTCCATTTTATTTTGAAATAGAGCACAAGGCCAAAATTGAAACGTTCTTAAATTTTTCATATTTTGGGGGGTTTGTTTTGTTCTTATACTTCATGGAGGGTATTTTGGATGCGTCTTTAATTTTTCTAATGTGTTTTCTCCCCTGCCTTCTCTTTTTCTTTTTGAATCTATGATTGTATTAAACATCATCCACAAGAAAATATTGTTCTTGGTTCATCAAAATTAATCAACCTTTTGCAAACACAGTTATGTTTCCTGTTACATGAATTGAAGACGGAAAATGGCTTTTGAAAAAGTGATACCCTCAAAGCTTTTCCCATTAGCCTGCTTTATTTTATTCTAATTTATTTCAGTTTTGTGAAAATGGTGATGATATTTTATCCTCTTTATTTATTTATCAACTATTATACAATACCTACAAATTTTCAGGTCCTCTAATTGTGGTTGTGAGAAAAATTTAGGTAAGTGATTAAGTTGTCATATTCAAGGCCTTTACAGTTTAACAGACTCCTTATAGGAGGAAATTACACACACACACACACACACACACACACACACACATATATATGCTCAGATTATTCTCAAGAAGTTCCAAGTAATGATCTAGTTTTTTACAAGATTTTCCTACTTCTAAATCTCCTTGTAGTGTAGTGTTAATCACTCTGTTGTGTCTGACTCTTTGTGACCCCCTAGATTGTAGCTGCCAGGCTCCTCTGTCCATGGGATTCTCTAAGTAAGAATAATGGAATGCATTGCCATTTCCTCCTCCAGGGATCTTACCACACAGGTACTGGACCCAGGTCTCCTGCACTGTGGGTAGATTCTTTCTTTATCATCTGAGTCACCTTGCCTCTCACTGTGTGAATGCTATCAATTTCCTGATTACTGCAAAATACATGAAAGGCTTTTTTTCTCCAAAGCTTTCCTAGAGCTACTCCATCACATGCTAACTGCAACCAATTCCGAGTTTTATTTTGCACTTACAGTATTTTTTTTTCTTTTCTGTGTTTATTGTTCTTAGCATTAACCACCTCAAGCAGACAGTGAGTTCTTGGAAACTAAAGATGAACTTTTTTATTTTCCCTCTTCATCTCATGTCCCTGTTTTTAACACACTGGAGGGCAATCACCTGGTTGCAGAAAGTACTGATTGATTTGTTATCTTAAAGTAACAATATATTTGATTTTCTAGAAAAGCCATTATTTAGATTATTGGTTTTTGCAGCTTTCAAAATACAGAAGATATTAATTTGAATTTCAACTAAAGCGATGAGATAATACTCTTGTTTCTGTACAATGGAGACAAATTCCATTCCTGGGATATTGAATCAATAAGTCATCAAGTGGTTGTAGGAATAAAACCCGTCTCCTTCCTAAGTATTATTGGTGGCTTACAATAATGAACATATAATTCATAAATAGAGAGAATAAANCTACATATATAGAATAAAATATTTTAGGAGTAAAACATAAATAAAACACAAAATTCTTGTTATACAGAAGTAAGAAGCAGAGAATTCCTGATGACATGGCTTGTTTAAAATGTGCAATGTCAATACCTTAAAAAAGAAATTATTCAAATGGGGCCTTATGAAAGGAGTACAGTTGGTAGAATTTACAAAAACTGTTTCCTAAAGCAAATGCGGGGATTGGCAGACATTATGCTCCGACAGTGTCACAAGAACTCTGTCAAATGCTGTTCCTAAGTGAACAGTGAATATATTGGAACGTATGAGTGATGCTAGATTGACTGACACCTTTAACCATGTCCGATATGATTCTGACTGACTGCACCCAAAAGTCCCCTCCAGAAATTATCTCATTAAGCTTTATGGCCTCTTCTTATTATAGAGTATGTGGGAATCATGAACGTATATATGTATACCTACATATATAGGAGACATACAGGCATATCTGGTCCCATCACTTCATGGCAAATAGATGGGGAAACAGTGGAAACAGTGGCTGACCTTATTTTTTGGGCTCTGAAATCACTGCAGTTGGTGACTGCAGCCATGAAATTTAAAGATGCTTACTCCTTGGAAGAAAAGTTATAACCAACCTAGACAGCATATTAAAAAGCAGACACATTAATTAGCCAACAAATGTCATCTAGTCAAAGCTATGATTGTTCCAGTAGTCACGTATGGATGTGAGAAAAGAAAGCTGAACACCAAAGAATTGATGCTTTTGAAGTGTGGTGTTGGAGAAGACTCTTGGGAGTCCCTTGGACTGCAAGGAGATCCAACCAGTCCATCCTAAAGGAAATCAGTCCTGAGTGTTCATTGGAAGGACTGATGTTGAAGCTGAAACTCCAATACTTTGGCCACCTGATGCGAAGAGCTGACTCGTTTGAAAAGATCCTGATGCTGGTAAAGATTGAAGGCAGGAGGAGAAGGGGACTACAGAGAATGGGATGGTTGGATGGCATCACTGACTCAATGGACATGAGCTTGGGTAAACTCTGGGAGTTGGTGATCAACAGGGAGGCCTGGTGTTGTGAGGTCCATGGGGTTGCAAGGAGTCGGACACGATTGAGTGACTGAATTGTACTGAACTGAACAGGTATATATATGCACATTGTACACACAATTTTCGTTGTGAGAAGAGGTGTAGTCTCAGAAACTAAGTATTACTATGGCCTACTAAAGTAAAAGAGGGAACAAAAATGATGTTGCTTATAATTAATTTATAACTAGAAAAGAGGTTATTCAAGTATTATGTTGTCATTACTCTGGAAATCAGATCCTTTCCCTTCCCTAGCATTTCTGGGTTTGATTATTGAAGGATACAGTTGCCCAATTAGTTAGTGATTTTTCCAATATTTTTGGAATAACTTTATTTTTTGTCATGTGTGGTTGTTGAAATCTCTGCCCCTGCATCTTGTGTTCAACTAGCATGTTGCGTATAAGTAGCTGTACAGATGAAATAAAACAACAACAAAAGGACACTTCTTCCAGGGTACACAGAGTGCCACCTCTTAGCACTTAGTCAAGTCATATACAATTCTGCCTCAGCATTCACTTCCTGATAATACTGAGCCTAGATATCAGCCAGAAATGAAAGCTTAGCTTGTGTCCTGAGCTTGTGTACTGTCCTGGGCATGTGTATGGCTTTCTAAATTCTGTATTGTATACAGATACATTTGGACACCCTGAAATTCCAAAGAAATTATTTACCCCCAGGCTTTAGGACGTCTATTTTATGTCTTGACCGTAATCTTTTGCCCCAGGTAGCTGTGAGATTTTCATTTGTCTTACAAATGTTTTTGAGCAGCACCTACTGTTTTCTGTCCTGAGTGAGTTCTGAGGAAGGCAAACAGGGAAGAGCACCTTGCATTAGTCCTTCAGGTAGCCCCCAAATAGGATAGAACAGACACACACAATAATCTGTGTAAGACTGTGTTCTTTTTTCTTTGGCAGTATAGACCAGGGTCCCACTCTGGGAACATGAGCTGTAGTCTTAAGAGCGCTACCCAGATGAGAAGCTCAAACACTTATTATTCATTTAAAAGTTGCATTTTTTTTAAATTTAGAATTTTCTTTGTTGTTATAAACCTTTGACTGTCTTCCAGAATTCTGACAAAGTCAGTTCTAATAGTTAATTTTTTTTCCCCAGTATTTCTGTGGAAGGGCATACGCTCAGAGCGGCAAGCTCTAATCACAGTTACGTATCAGTTCAGTTCAGTTCAGTCGCTCAGTCGTGTCCAACTCTTTGTGACTCCATGAATCACAGCACAACAGGCCTCCCTGTCCATCACCAACTCCTGGAGTTCACTCAGACTCACGTCCATCGAGTCAATGATGCCATCCAGCCATCTCATCCTCTGTCATCCCCTTCTCCTCCTGCCCCCAATCCCTCCCAGCATCAGAGTCTTTTCCAATGAGTCAACTCTTCGCATGAGGTGGCCAAAATACTGGAGCTTCAGCTTTAGCATCATTTCTTCCAAAGAAATCCCAGGGCTGATCCCCTTCAGAATGGACTGGTTGGATCTCCTTGCAGTCCAAGGGACTCTCAAGAGTCTTCTCCAACACCACAGTTCAAAAGCATCAATTCTTCAGTGCTCAGCTTTCTTCACAGTCCAACTCTCGCATTCATACATATATATATATATTTAAATTAATTTAATTGGATGCTAATTATTTTTCAATATTATAGTGGTTTTTGCCATACATTGACATGAATCAGCCATGGGTATACATGTGTTCCCCATCCTGAACCTTCCTCCCACCTCCCTCCCTATCCCATCTCTCAGGGTCATCCCAGTGCACCAGCCCTGAGCACCCTGTCTCACGCTTCAAATCTGGACCGGAAATCCATTTCAAATATGATAATATACATGTTTCAATGCTATTCTCTCAAATTATCTCACCCTCACCTTCTCCCATAAAGTCCAAAAGACTGTCCTTTACATCTGTGTCTCTTTTGCTGTTTCGAATACAGGGTCATTGTTACAATCTTTCTAAATTCCATATATATGCAATAATATACTGCATTGGTATTTTTCTTCTGACTTACTTCACTCTGTATAATAGGCCCCAGTTTCATCCATCTCATTAGAACTGATTCTTAAATATTTTATTCTTTTTCTTGCAATGGTGAATGGAATTGTTTCCTTAATTTTTCTTTCTGTTTTCTCATTGTTAGTGTATAGGAATGCAAGGGATTTCTGTGTGTTAATTTTATATCCTGCAAATTTACTATATTCATTGATTAGCTCTGGCAGAGTCTTTAGGGTTTTCTATTTAGAGGATCATGTCATCTGCAAACAGTGAGAGTTTTACTTTTTTTCCAATCTGGATTCCTTTTATTTCTTTTTCTTCTCTGATTGCTGTGTCTAAAACTTCCAAAGCTATCTTGAATAGTAGTGGTGAGAGTGGGCACCCTTGTCTTGTTCCTGACTTCAGGGGAGATGCTTTCAATTTTTCACCATTGAGGATAATGTTTGCTGTGGGTTTATCATATATGGCTTTTATTATGTTGAGGAATGTTCCTTCTCTGTCTGCTTTCTGGAGAGTTTTATCATAAATCAATGTTGTATTTTGTCAAAGACTTTCTCTGCATCTATTGAGATAATCATATGTTTTTTATCTTTCAATTTGTTATTGTGGTATATCACATTGATTTATTTGACAATATTGAAGAATCCTTGCCTCCCTGGGATTAAAGCCCACTTGGTCATGATGTATGATCTTTTTAATATGTTGTTCAATTCTGTTTGCTAGAATATTGTTAAGGATTTTTGCATCTATGTTCATCAGTGATATTGGTCTGTAGTTTTCTTTTTTTGTGGCATGTTTGTATGGTTTTGGTATTAGGGTGATGGTGCCCTCATAGAATGAGTTTGGAAGTTTATCTTTCTCTGCAGTTTTCTGGAAGAGTTTGAGTATGATAGGTGTTAGCTCTTCTCTAAACTTTTTGTAGAATTCAGCTGTGAAGCCGTCTGGTCCTGGGCTTTTGTTTGCTGGAAGATTTCTGATGACAGTTTTGATTTCCATGCTTGTGATGGGTCTGTTAAGATGTTCTATTTCTTCCTGGTTCAGNTTTGCTGGAAGATTTCTGATGACAGTTTTGATTTCCATGCTTGTGATAGGTCTGTTAAGATGTTCTATTTCTTCCTGGTTCAGTTAGAAAGTTATACTTTTCTAAGAATTTGTCCATTTCTTCCAAGATGTCCATTTTATTGGCATATAATTACTGATAGTAGTCTCTTATGATCCTTTGTATTTCTGTGTTGTCTGTTGTGACCTCTCCATTTTCATTTCTGATTTGTTGATTTGATTCTTCTCCCTTTATTTCTTGATGAGTCTGGCTAATGGTGTGTCTATTTTATTTATCTTCTCAAAGAACCAGCTTTTAGCTTTGATGATTTTTGCTATGGTCTCCTTTGTTTCTTTTTCATTTATTTCTGCCCTAATTTTTATGATTGATTTGCTTCTACTAACCCTGGGGTTCTTCTTTTCTTCTTTTTCTAGTTGCTTTATTTGAAGGGTTAGGTTATTTATTTGGTTTTTCTCTTGTTTCTTAAGCTTGTATTGCTATGAATCTTCCCCTTAGCACTGCTTTTACTGAATCCCATAGGTTTTGAGTTGTTGTGTTTTCATTTTCTTTCATTTCTATGCACATTTTGATTTCTTTATTGATTTCTGTAATTTGTTCATTATTCAGAAGTGTGATGTTTACCATCCATATGTCTGTATTTTTGGTAGTTTTCTTCCTGTAGTTGACATTTAATTTTACCACATTGTGATCAGAAAAGTTGCTTGGGATGATTTCAATTTTTTTTTAATTTAACAAAGCTAGATTTATGGCCCAGGGTGTGATCTATCCTGGAAAAGTTTCCGTGTGCATGCGAAAAAGGTGAAATTCATTGTTTTGGGGTGAAATGTCCTATAGATATCAATTAGGTCTAACTGGTCCATTGTATCATTAAAGTTTGTGTTTCCTTGCTAATTTTCTGTTTAGTTCATCTATCCATAGATGTGAGTGAGGTATTAAAGTCTCCCACTAGTATTGTCCTCGGAGAAGGCAATGGCACCCCACTCCAGTACTCTTGCCTGGAAAATCCCATGGATGGAGAAGCCTGCCTGGTAGGTTTCAGTCCATGGGGTCACTAAGAGTCCTACACGACTGAGCGACTTCACTTTCACTTTTCACTTTCATGCATTGGAGAAGGAAATGGCAACCCACTCCAGTGTTCTTGCCTGGATAATCCCAGGGACAGGGGAGCCTAGTGGGCTGCCATCTATGGGGTTGCACAGAGTCAGACATGACTGAAGCGACTTAGCAGCAGCAGCAGCAGCAGCAGCAGCAGTATTGTGCTGTGTTAATTTCCCCTTTCATACTTGTTAGCATTTATCTTACATATTGTGGTGCTCCTATGTTGGGTGTATATACATTTATAATTGTTATATCTTCTTCTTGGATTGATCCTTTGATCATTATATAGTGTCCTTCGTCTCTTCTCATGGCCTTTATTTCAAAGTCTATTTTATCGGATATGAGTATTGCTACTCTTGCTTTCTTTTGGTCTCCATTTGCATGAAATATTTTTTCCAGCCCTTTATTTTCAGTCTGTATGTATCCCTTGTTTTGAGGTGGGTCTCTTGTAGACCACATATATAGGGGTCTTGTTTTTGTATCCATTCAGCCAATCTTTGTCTTTTGGTTGGGGCATTCAAGCTATTTACATTTAAGGTAATATTTGATAACTATGATCCATTTGCCATTTACTTTGTTGTTTTGGGTGGTTTCTGTCTAGAGAAGATCCTTTAGGATTTGTTGAAGAGCTGGTTTGGTGATGCTGAATTCTCTCAATTTTGCTTGTCTGTAAAGCTTTTGATTTCTCCTTCATATTTGAATGAGATCCTTGCTGGGTACAGTAATCTGGGTTGTAGATTTTTCTCTTTTACAACTTTAAGTATGTCCTGACATGCCCTACTGGCCTGAGGAGTTTCTATTGAAAGATCAGCTGGTAGCCTTATAAAAATCCCATTTTGTGTTATTTGTTGTTTTTCCCTTGCAGCTTTTAATATTTGTTCTGTGTGTTTGATTTTCATTAATTTGATTCATATGTGTCTTGGGGTGTTTCACCTTGGGTTTTTCCTGTTTGGGACTCTCTGGTTTTCTTGCACTTGGGTGGCTATTTCCTCCCCCATTTTAGGGACGTTTTCAACTACTGTCTCCTCAAGTATTTTCTCGTGGCCATTCTTTTTGTTTACTTCTTCTGGGACTCCTATGATTCAATTGTTGGCACGTTTGACATTGTCCTAGATGTCTCTGAGGTTGTCCTCATTTCTTTTAATTCTTTTTTCCTCTCTGCTTCATTTATCTCCACCATTCTCTCTTCCACCTCAGTTATCCTATCTTCTGCCTTAGTTATTCTACTGTTGGTTCCCTCCAGAGTGTTTTTGATCTCAGTTATTGCATTATTCATTATTGATTGACTCTTTTTATTTCTTCTAGGTCCTTGTTAAACATTTCTTGCATCTTCTCAATCCTTGTCTACAGACTATTTATCTGTAACTCCATGTTGTTTTCAAGATTTTGGATCATTTTTACCACCATTATCCTGAATTCTTTTTCAGGTACACTCCTTGTCTCCTCTTTTGTTTGGTTTGGCGGGCATTTATCATGTTCCTTTACCTGCTGAATATTTCTCTGCCTTTTCATCTTGTTTATATTGCTGTGTTTGGGGTGGCCTTTCCATATGCTGGAAGTTTATGGTTCCTCTTTGTTTGGATGTTCCTTCTTGTGGGTGGGGTTGGATGAGTGGCTTGTCAAGGTTTCTTGCTTAGGGAAGCTTGCTTCGGTGTTCTGGTGGGTGGAGCTAGATCTCTTCTCTCTGGAGTGCAATGAAGTGTCCAGTAGTGAGTTTTGAGGTGTGGGTTTGGTGTGACTTTTGGCCACCTGTATTTTAATGCTCAGGGTTATGTTCCTGCATTTTTAGAGAATCACCTTGGTATGTCTTGCTCTGAAATTTGTTGGTTCTTGGGTGGAGCTTGATTTTAGTGTAGGTATGGAGGCTTTTGGATGACCTCTAGTTGATTAATGTTCCCTGGATTCAGGAGTTTTCTGGTGTTCTCAAGTTTTGGATTTAAACCTCCTGCCTCTGGCTTTCAGTCTTATTCTTACAGTAGCCTCAAGACTTCTCCATTCATACTGCACCAATGATAAAACATCTAGGTTAATGGTGAAAGATTCTCCACAGTGAGGGACACCCAGAGAGGTTCACAGAGTTACATGGAGAAGAGAGAGGAGGGAGATAGAGGTGACCAGGAGGAGAAGAGGGGGAATCAAAAGGAGAGAGAGAAATCTAGCCAGTAATCAATTCTCTATGTGCTCTCCACAGTCTGGAACACTCACAGAGGTTCACAGAGTTACATAGAGAAGAGAAGAGGGAGGAAAGAGATAGAGGTGACCAGGAGGAGAAGAGAAGGAGTCAAAAGGAGAGAGACAGATCTAGCTAGTAATCAGTTCCCTAAGTGTTCTCCACAGCCCGGAACACCCAAAGCGATTTACAGAGTTGGGTAGAGAAGAGAATGGGGAGGGAGAAGATAGAGGTGACCTGGAGGAGAAAAAGGAGAGTCAAAAGGTGACCTGGGGGAGAAAAAGCAGAGTCAAAAGGGGAAGAAAGCAATCAAGCCAGTAATCACACTCCTAAGTAAAAATGGATACTGAAGATTGGATTCTTAAAGGTACAAAATTGATAACAAATACCAATAAACAAAGATTAAAAATCTAGAGTAGAGGTTAGACTCTCA
>SJYQ01000424.1:1155664-1176919 GCA_006410935.1 Redunca redunca | reverse complement strand
TGCAATTCACTCTTATTTTTATTTATAAGTCATTCACACATATTATATACAGACTTATCATAAAAAAGATAGTCAGTAAAATCATATGCTGGATGTGCCTTTTAAAACTGAATTTGGGCCCTAATTTAACTTTTGACTGATAGTTATGTGCAGGGAAATGCTTCTGTACAAAACAAAGGCTATAGTAGTCTATTATTTAAATTGGCATATTGATGAGCCCTGTAGCTAGATTTGATACATAGTGAAGAGAATAAAATTATGTATGCAAATATAACATTCAGATGTTGCATTACCTGAGGAAAATATATTATAGAAAAACAAGATTGACTATAGGGTTTGGGATACACCTGTTATTCCTCAATATTTTGTATTTCCTCTCATGAAATTTCTCATGTAGAGTGAGAGGGACTTAATCTCTGGATGTATATCAGGCTGAGTTTAAGAGCATCCTACACAGAAGGAGAATTGGGTGTCACAAAATCCTTCCAGTTGAGAATACTATGCTTGAAACAACAGAGCTCTGCCTTTGCCATCAAGAAGCTCATCTCTGGGTAATATTTTTGCCATGTTCAAGCCACATAACTTTTTGAAAGTGACTTTAATTCTATGATGTGCATCTGCAGAGTGGGGAAACTAATAACCACCTCTTCAAACTGTAATAAATATAAACTGAGATCAATGGCAAAGTGCTTTCTAAGTAACAATTCATACAAATGTGAAAGATAACTACAAGAAGTAAGTTTTTAGAACTGCACCTTAAATATACACCTTAATTCCATATTTAGTAAGCATTTAAATTCTAACTTTACAAGAGGTGTTTCTAGGATGGAATGCTTCTTATCTCCGCTTCATCCATTCTGAACGTTTCCATGATTCAAGACTCACTGTAGATATCTATTTCTCCGTAAGTCATTTGTTTTTATTTATTCCCAGAAAGCACTGGAAATATGGATATATATATATATATATATCCATACACAGTCCTAAGGTTCAGAGTTATACAGAAATGTGTCTAAGTTCATCCTACCCTATTTGCCAATAGGGACAGGGAATTTCAGAGAAAATGAATGTTTACCCCAAAACAAGCAAACACATGATGGCAGGACAAATAACCCAGATACTTTGATCCTTTGCATCATTTCATTGTCATGCTTGTTCTTGGATCTCTTAAACCATTACCACTTTAGCCCTCACAATTTGAATTTGATTATGTGCAATTCTCAAATTCCATTGATTTTGCTCTCACTCCTTTTTGGAGACAAGGGCAGTTAGACTGGAGAGTATATACTTCAACAGCTTTCTTACTTGTCTGCAGCTTGCCACACAATAAAGTTATTGGGAGATATTTTAACAACTGGAGAAAGTTGTTTTTCTTCCAGCACTTGGGCTTCCCTGGTGGCTCAGTTAGTAAAGAATCTGCCTGCAGTGCAGGAGACCTGGGTTCAATCCCTGAGTCAGGAAGATTCCCTGGAGAAGGGGATGGCAACACACTCCAGTATTCTTGCCTGGATAATTCCATGCACAGAGGAGCCTGGCTGGCTATAGTCCATGGGGTCAGGAAGAGTCAGACACAACTGAGTAACTAACATTTTCACTTTCATTTCATGAATTATAAACCCTTCCAGATTCTTTGTACAGTTTGACAGGAATTTGATAACTGCCACCATCAGCACAATGAAGTTTTGAAATGTTTCACTCCAGAAAGTTTCCTTGTTCCCCTTTCTAGCTATCCCCTGCAACATCTAATCCAACATCTCAGCATCAGGCAACCACTAATCTTTCTGTTGCTCCAGGTTTACCTTTTGTAGAATTTCCTTTGTGTGTGAATTTAATTCAGCATAATAATTTTGAGATTCATCTATGGCGTCCCCTTGATGTTTGTTTTTATTGATAAATGTATTCTGTTGCATGGATATGTCACATTTTGCTTGTCTATCCCTCCATACACAATTTTTTCCTTCCTTCCCTCCCCACCGGCCCAGTTTTGGGCTATCATGAATAGTAATTCTGATAACATTCACACAGAGTTCTGTATGTGAGAATTTATTTTATCCTAGGAATTTCTGGAACCTGAAAGTGCCATTGCTAGGTCATATCTTAAATGTATGCTTGACATTTTAGCCAACTAACCAACAGATTCCCTTAGTGATGTGCCATTTTGCATTCCCACTGTACTGGTTTGCTAGGACTGCCACAACAAAGTACCATAGACTGGGTGACTTAAACAACACAATTTTATTTTCTCATAGTTCTGGTGGACTTCTGGTTAAAGTCCAAGATCAAGGCATCAGCAGGATTAACTTGCTTTGAGACCTCTGTCAATGGCTTCTGCATGACCCTCTTTATTCTGAGGCTTCATATGCTTGCTCTTCTGTGTGTGTCTGTATCCTCATCTCCTCTTTTTCTGAGGACATCAGTCATCTTGGATTAGGACCACTACATTTACACTAAAAATAGAGTTGCTGTATTGATCTTGTGCAAGTACAGTGTTTACTAGTATCCCTCTTAATATCTTGATTCTCATGTCCTATAAGATCTGAACTTTGATGATGCCAATTTTGACTTCATTTCTTTCTTCCCTACATAGGCTTTTAGATCTTACATAGACTGAGCACCTACTAACCCCCTCCCAATCCCTGATTCAATGTGCCTTCAGTCTAAAGGTTGCCTCTTCAAGGGATCATTCACTGTCTGTCCATCTAACCGTATTCCCCCTTTGTCCTGTTTCTCTTTACTACACCCTACGTGTTTCCTTTTGAACATGCTATCTAGACTATAATCCCTTGTGTATCTGTCGGGGCACTTGTTCATTGTTTGCTTCTTCTATTAGATTGATGACACTGAGACAGTTGTCATTCATCAATGCAAATTCAGTATCTGATATATTACCTGCTAAATTCATGAGGGATGATCTCAAATAATGATTCTTATTACTGGATTTGGATTCAGTAAAAATAGAGATATAAGAGGTGTAATGTCTTGTCCAAGTTGTTTATATAACTTCAAGTAAAATGTATTCTGTGTAACTTTGGATTTTGAAAAAGTGTTGCATGAAGAAATGCTAAAGGAAAAAAAAGTTTTCGTCACCATTTATAAACACACAAAGACTAAGTATTTTCTTGATAGTGTGTTCAAGTTATTCCTTGATTTTCCTTTCTGTGGTGTTACTATAGGTATGGTTACCTAATAGGATGATGGACAAGACTTTTGGTGTGCACCAGCCATACCCCACCAACATATTCCTCACCAAAGGGTTCATGCTTTTGTAGAATAACAATTCAAAGAGATTATTTTCTTCCATGGTTTTAGTAAATGATTCTCCTGAAATAGGATCACATATAATACAGTTCCTAGAGAGAAGGCTCCGTACTAGCTTTGAAAGATTATTTATTTCAAATTTCTCTCCTCCAGTGCCTTGGCCTTATAGTCCCTGACACCTATTATTTCCTACCAATTTAAACCTTCCACTCTACAATTTCTTGTTGTTGTTCAGTCACTCAGTCATGTCCAGCTCTTTTTGACCCCATGGACTGCAACACGCCAGTCTTCCCTGCCCTTCACTATCTCCCGGAATTTGCTCAGACTTACATCCATTGAGTTGATGATGCCATCCAACCATCTCATCCTCTGTTGCCTCCTTCTTTTTCACAGACAATTACCAACACTAAACTGATTCTTTGTTATTTCTTTTCTCCTCCCACTAAGTAAATGTCAATGTTTCAATGTCGATGATATGCACTTATATCATCACCATGCAGAGTTTTCCTATAGAGGAATATATGGAATTTGGGGCCTCAGAGAAACACTTTTTATGATTCTAGAATATTTGATTGCAGACAGAAAAACAAACACAGCTTTGGTGAAACAGTCACCACAGAAACAATTGTTTCTCTCATTTATCTTTTTTTTATAGGGTATATTTTACTTATATTCAAAGATATATCTACATATTGTGGGACCTGGATTTACATTTATTTTCACAGATGGCATAGGAAAATTTCTCCATTACACCCTGGTGCAATCCCTAGATGACTACAATGTGCTCATATTAATAACTTAAATGAAAAAATAATAAAAGGTGAGTTCTCAGTGTTCCTTCAAAAATTAATAAATCTCTTTGCATGTAACTGATTGCCTCCTTCTGGGAGATATGTTTGGGTTTGTGTGAAGATTTTAACTCAAGAAATTTACACAAGACAAAATGAGTTTTCACAAGAAATAACTTCTTAAATCCAGTCAGAAAAGGTCATTTCATTTGAAGAGTTAATTCTGTGGGCATTTTTTATGTGGTAAAAGAAGTTTAGGGGTAATACTTGATAAAATTCAGAGAATTTAGGAATATCTAACTGTCTTGGCCAAACCACCCTCCTTCTCTTGAAATCCTTGGGGAAGAGATCCAGAAAATATAAAATCAAAATAACATTTATTAATTATTTATTATCATTTATTTATTTATTATTTATTAATAAGGCTTCTGCCCAGAGCCCTCATGCAGAGTTCTGGTGGACTGAGCTAGAAGGTATGGTTTGTTATATAAGTCTAATCCCTAAAGAACACTTATTTTCCCTAAGCCTCAGTTTAAAACTCTGAGTATTAGTGAAACAGGAGGGAAAGGATCAGGGCCCAAATTTTAAAAGGATAACATAGCCTGAGAACAAGACATAAACTGATTAGAACCAAATGGTTCCAAGATGGTGGATGAGTCTACTTTCATTAAACCTTGAGCCTCAGTATACACTTGTTGTTAACATATCAGCAAACTAAATGACACATTCACCAGAGACCTAGCAGTTCTGAGGCCGATCATCAAAAATGAAAAATCAAGATGTGGCCCAATTCCTGGTAATCCTAGCCCCTTACTGAAATAGTTAGAATAATCCTCCCACTCATTAGCTAATGAAATTACCCAGCCCATAAAAACTGATCACACTATATTTTGGGGCCACTCTCACTTTTTGAGATGGACCACACTCTGTCTGCAGAGTGTGTTTCTCTCTAAATAAATCCACTTCTTACCTAGCACTTTGTCTCTCATTGAATAATTTCTGCAATGAGATGTCAAGAACCTGAGCTTCATTAAGTCCTGAAACCAGATGTTGCTCTCAGTGGGTTTTAGCTGATTTTGAGTCCCAATCTGAGTTGCACAGTTTAATTAGTAACCTCTGGTTTGCACCAAAAGCAGAAGACCAAATAGGTAAGGGTGCCAAGAAAAGGTGTAGAAAGGCAGCCTTTTGTTTTTAGTTATCCTCTAATCACACTGAGAGGAGATTCAGACCCAGTAATGCATCAGACCCAATCAAGACTTACTCATTTTCTCTTGGACAGAGGGAAGTATGAAGCTGATAAAAATAATGCTGAAGAGACATTCATTATCTATTGACATAAGATACAGTTTTTAAAGGGCAATAAATGAAAGATACAGTTCTGTACCAAAAAGGAAGAAAAAAGAATACATTGGAAAGAGTACAAATCTGAATGCCAAACTTCTTCACTAAGCCCACTTCTCTGAATCTTCAAATGTAAAATAGACTGAAGATTCAAGCACCATTTTCTGCTTATTTTGTTGGTTGATTTTTTTCTCCTGTTGTTTGTTTTGTTTTGGGCAGAGAAACTAGGTACTATTAAACACTACGTTGGCACTAGATGCAAGTAATTCTTCTTGGGCTCATTATGGAGCAGAACTAATGGTACAAAGTCCTTTTCCTGCAAAGTAGAAGCACAATATTTTTGTTACTGGAACAAACCATAATCTGTTCATCGGTCAGGGACACCAAACTTTCATCTCAGCAAGACTTATGCAAATGTGTTCCCACCACATAACTAAGGTGCCTGAACATGTGCTGGGAGATCCTCTCTGCTGGCCTGAGTGCCTTCCAGTGGAAAATGAATACTGACAGTAGTTATCCTGGGAACTGATTAATTAAATCTCTTTCCTGGCAGTTCCATTAATATCAACACAACATGGCAAAGATATTGACATATTGAGAAAACATTGCTTTCAACAATGGGGCTTTGTTGACAAAACAGTGAAATGTCTAGACCACTAGTAACAATTCAGGAATTCATCTTCTCCATCAATCTCATTTAGCTTACACATGTCTCTCCCTTTCTCTTTCTCACTCTCCCTCCCTCCCTCTTCTCTTTTTCTCTCTCCTTCTCTCTCTTAAAATCTGTAGCAGTCAGCCGGAGAAAATGAAGTGAAAGTATTAAATATAAAGGTGGGATGGGTTAGAAACACATAAGGCCAATTTTTTTTTTTTCTCTCTCCCTCTCTCTCTCTTCCCACATACACACACACACATACATGGTCATGGGGCAATCAATATTTAATAATGTCATCTAATATTGACTGATATTACTTAATTATCAAGTACCAGAAAATATTATGTACTGATTTTCTCCTACATGCCTTATACTTTACAAGCATTATTTCATTTGCTAAAAAACAACAGTGGTATGATAACACTACCATTAAAGGCTACTTTAGATTAAGATCTGAAAAGATACTTTTGAACAGAGGACATCTGAGCTAGGACAGAAAGAGGGACAAAGCAGAGAGAAAAGTTAGTAGAGAACTCTAGGAAATAAGAATAAGAAAGTTGAATTCAAAGCAGTGGGGTCAGGCCCCCTGAACCTGGAGGGGAACAGGGGAGTTCATGCCAAAACTCCCATCCAGGCGTTCAAGCCAAAGGGTGGCATGGTGGGTACCTACCTCTTCTCCTACCTGCTCTGGAGCATACCACGAGGTGGTGCCTTGTTGCCACTGGACCTAGGTGCTTGGCCCTGGTAACAGCAGGGTCCCAAAGGCAGAAGCTCTGCCAGAGAGTCCTGGAAGGAACAGAGTGACTGCCACCTGGATACTGAGTCCATGGTATGCTGCCGTGGAGGCAATCATGACTTTTCATAAAGCCTTTTCCAGTTTTACAGAGAGAAAAAAAATTTTTTTCTCCAGTTCCAAAAACTTGTTTACATTGTACTTTTCTTATCTTGCATAAGAACAAAACTGGCTAAAACAATTTAGGGAACTTGCTAGAAATCATACAGCTTGTAAGGGGCTTCCCTGGTGGCTCAGACGGTACATAGAATCCGCCTGCCATGCAGGAGACCCAGGTTTGTTTCCTGGGTTGGGAAGATCCCTTGGAGAAGGGAATGGCTATCTATTCTAGTATTCTTGCCTGGAAAATTCCATGGACAGAGGAACCTGGTGGGCCACAGTCCATGGAGTTGCACAGAGTTGGACATGACTGAGGGACTAACACTGTCATTTTCACACAGCTTGCAAAGAAGCAGAGTTGAGATTTAACCTCAGATTGGTCTTATTCCAAATTCTCTACCCTTTCCACATTGGAGTTCTCCCTACTTCTTGGCCTTCCTTTCAGTTCCCTTCCATACATAAGCATCTGTCCTTCTCCTAAGCTAACTATCTGATGTAAGCAATATCGCCATTTAAAGCCATCAGAGCTCCTGCTTAGTAGTTTATGTGACTCTCTTCTCTGCAATGACTGTTGGCTTTTGAAGGGCCATGCTGGATTTATTTTATATACTTGCTCTAGTAGCTAACGTGTCATCACAAGTGTGGGAATGAGTAGACAATAAATGTTTCCAAGGAATCACATAAAAATATAGTCAGAAGGGTATAAAAAAGTCTATCATTGTCCATGTTAAGTTAATGTACACATTTATGATATATTTCAGATTTCTATAGCTACTTAGAAACCACTATCTTTATGACTTACAGATCTTTCCCTCAAATGTATGTTATCTGTGAACCCAATCTTCTGGTCCTGCTTTCTCACCCTTCCTTCCTTCCCAAAACTTCTATGTGCAAATATTTAGTAGTCAACTGCTCAAAAATCTTATGAAAAACAATTAGGTTATGGTGGGATCAGTACAAAGAAATGTGTGCAGGCTACCAGGAGAACATAGGAAACATCTGCTGTTTTGGGAGCTCAGGAAGGACTGTTTGGAGGAGGTAATTAGTGAACTGAGCCTTGAAATATAGGAAATAATCAGGCAGAAGTTAATAGAATGCTAAGTGTTTTGTGTTTCAAGAAGAGAGACTAACATGTTTGAAAGTGTTTTAGAAATGTCATTTAAAAATCAGCTTCACTCAGGAGCTCAAGATTCAGGACTAAAACATGATGGATAAGAGTCTCTGCAGATTTGCTCCAGCCTGACTTTTTTTCAGGCCATGTATTTGAATGAGATGGGCTTCCATCATAGCTCAGTTGATAAAGAATCTGCCTGCAATGCAGGAGACCCCAGTTCAATTGCTGAGTTGGGAAGATCCACTGGAAAAGGGATAGGCTCCCCACTTGGACATGACTGAGCGACTTTCATTTTCACTTTCATTAGAATGAAAAGGGTGTATCTTAGATGTGGAAAAGTGTATTTGAACCTGCCAGAGATCAAGCACAAGGTTAAAGTGTAAATTCGCACTGTTCAAAGCTGGAGAGTTTGAAAACAAACTCTATATCGGGGAAAACCAGGGCATAGAACAAGGGTCACCGTATAATCTATTTTTCTCAATTCTGAATATATGACACAATTACTTTAGGGCTTGTGTAAAAATTCAGATGGGCTCCCCTGGTGGCTCAGTGGTAGAGAATCTGCTTGCTAATGCAGGAGACTTGGGTTTGATCCTTGGTCGAGAAGATTCCCTGAAGAAGGAAATGGTAGCCTACTATAGTATTCTTGCCTGGGAAATCCCAGGGACAGAGGAGCCTGGTAGGCTACAACCCATGGGGTTGCAAAGAGTTGGACATAACTCAGTGACTAAACAACAACAAAAATTCAGATGCCTGTATCTCTTCCACTTGATCACAGTATATGCATAAGGAGTTTGCACATTTCCATTTAAAAACTACCATAAAGAAAGAAAGAAAGAAAGTGAAGTCTTTTAGTCGTGTCCGACTCTTTGCAACCCCATGGACTGTAGCCCACCAGGCTCCTCCATCCATGGAATTTTCTAGGCAAGAGTACTGGAGTGGGTTGCCATTTCCTTCTCCATAAAAACTACCATAGACAATTTCTATACAGAACTAGGATGCTACTAGAGTCGTAACAATGACTTCTCTTAAAACTCCATTATGTGGGCAGCTCTGAAATGGAGTGTGGCCAACACCTGGATGCATTTTCTGTAATTGCTAGAAATAATGAAAAGCAGGACTTTCAGTGTTTCCCAAATTGTTTGTTTCCTATCTTAAACATGATTGATAAAAGGACAGATAACAGTTATAGACTTATAGCTTTTATTTTTGAGCCCTTCCTGAGTACCAGAAATGTAGGAAGTGCTTTGCATAGATGCATCATCTTTTTTTACATAACAGCTCAATGTACTGTTCTTCATGGCCTCTATTTTAAATGAGCAAAGAAACAGAGATATCAACAGACTTTTCTAAGGTTACATAGCTATTGAATGTAAAGAGTAGAACAGAGGGTGATGCATGATTTATACTGCTATAAAATACTGTTTTCTAGTGTTACTAGCTGATATGACTACACCCAAACCTGTGCTTAGTCACTCAGTCCTGTTTGACTCTGTGCGACCCCATGGACTGTAGCCCGCCAGGCTCTTCTTTCCATGGGATTCTCCAAGCAAGAATGGAGTGGGTTGCCATGCTCTCTTCCAGAGGATCTTCCTAACTCAGTGATGGAACCCAGGTCTCCTGCATTTCAGGTGGATTCTTTACTATCTGAGCCACCAGGGAACCTAAATCATTTTATATTAATATGTGACTATATCTGGTATAAATTTGCAGGGGAAAAAAAATTTGCAGGGGGAAACCCCTCAAGTATCATCTCTTTGAATGACCTCTGAAAGTCTAGAACTACTGGACAATTATTGGGAAACTCAGAGCTGTAACTAGTTCAAATTCCTATACCTAGCCTGAGCCATCCCTTTTTAAAGCATGCCTGTACTTTCTCAATCATTTCTCTATTAAATCCATAATTTAAGCATTTTTGCTTTTCTGCACGTGCTGTTCCACTTCGCTGAGCTGCTTCTGTGTGGATTACAGGCTCTATATCATTGTGACTGAAGCCTAATTGACCTCCATGGTAAATATTAAAGGAAGGCGGCAAACGTGACTAGTTGTCCGTTCAATATGACATGAAATCACTATCGCTTGTGTGTAATGAGGGAAACTCTTTGGGCTTCAACTCCTGTTTTATGGGAGAAAAAGAGTGAATTCTCAAGTGATTGTTGACAAGTCTACGGCAAATGTGTGCACCAAGTGAGAAGTTGAAATAAAACGCCCTGTATGAAGTCATTAAACATCAAGCCTGATGAATTATTCATTTAATGGTTTCAAAGTTGGTCTTGGAAAAATGTAAATAAAACACACAGAGAACTTTCTGCTTTCTGGAAATGATTTTATAGTCGTGAACTAAACACAAGGAGCATTTAAGGTGTTGAACTGCATTGTATATTTTATGTAAATTAAGAATACTGAACAAATCCCCCATTTTGTACCAAAGAGAGAAAGAAAATATACCTCTCCTGATGATCAATGCCTCTGAGAAAATGAATTATCTTTATTTTCTCCATTATCTTTTATTGCCATTTTATATACTCTATAAAATATCGACCTGCAAGGTATTCAAATGAAATGTGATGTAATTTTTCTGATTCACGAGCCTTTTTTTATACCCTTCAGGCATGACTGCGACCTTTTCTACATGCCTGAATATGCATCATGGATAGACTCTGCCCTGGTGTTAGAAAGTGGTTTAGTGATAGAGAACGTTACCTTAAAGCAAACGAGGTCCTTGAAATCCAAAGAGAAGATTCGAGTCCCAGTTCTGCAAATGAATGTGTGACTTTGGATATGTTTATTATAATGGCCAACTCAAAGCATTATAAAGATGAAGAGAGATAGAATACACACAAGTAGAATCACAATCATCAAGCATTTGTTAATGAATCTGATGAAATTCTTCCAGTGACTGGGTCCACAAAATCCTTCTTGAAGCTACAATAACAGCTTTCCCCCAAATCTTAATTATTATGCACCATCAAAGGCAAGACAAAGTTATTATTCCAAAACATCATGTGATTAACCCATAAGAGGGCAGCATTCCAAAAATCTATTAAAAGCCAACACGCTTGTATTATTTCTCAATACAAATAAACTGACTTATAAAACAGGAGACTCATAAACTTAGAAAACAAACCTATGGTTTCCGGGGGGAAAGTGATAGTTAGGGAGTTTAGGAAGTTCATGTACACACTACTATATTCAAAATGAATATCTGACAAGCAACAATTGTATAGCACATGGAACCCTACTTAATTTATGTGCCAGCCTGGATGGGAATGGAGTTTGGGGGAGAATGGATACAAGTATATGTACGGCTGAATCCCTTTGCTGTTCACTTGAAACTAGGACAACATTGTTAATTGGCTATCAGTTCAGTTCAGTTGCTCAGTCGTCATGTTCGACTCTTTGTGACCCCATGGATTGCAGCACACCAGGCCTCCCTGTCTATCACTAACTCCTGGAGTTTACTCAAAATCATGTCCATTGAGACGGTGATGCCATCCAATCATCTCATCCTCTATCGTCCCCTTCTCCTCCCACCTTCAATCTTTCCCAGCATCAGGGTCTTTTCCAATGAGTTAGCTCTTCACATCAGCTTCAGTATTAGTCCTTCCAATGAATGTTCAGGACCGATTTCCTTTAGGATGGACTGGTTGGATTTCCCTGAAGTCCAAGGGACTCTCAAGAGTCTTCTCCAACACCACAGTTCAAAAGGATCAATTCTTCAGTGTTCAGCTTTCTTTATAGTCCAAATCTCACATCCATACATGACTACTGGAAAAACCATAGCCTTGACTAGATGGACCTTTGTTGGCAAAGTAATGTCTCTGTTTTTTAATGTGTTGTCTAGGTTGGTCATAAAGCATCTTTAAATTTCATCCCTGCAGTCACCATCTGAAGTGGTTTTGGAGCCCCCCAAAATAAAGTCTGCCATTGTTTCCACTGTTTCTCCATCTATTTGCCATGAAGTGATGTGACCAGATGTCATGATCTTAGTTTTCTGAATATTCTGCCATAAGGGTGGTGTCATCTGCATATCTGAGGTTATTGATATTTCTCCCTGCAAACTTGATTCCATCTTGTGCCTCATCCAGTCCAGCATTTCTCATGATGTACTCTGCATATAAGTTAAATAAGCAGGGTGACAATATATAGCCTTGAAGTACTCCTTCCCCTGTTTGGAATCAGTCGGTTGTTCCATGTGCAGTTCTAACTGTTGCATACAGATTTCTCAAGAGGCAGGTCAGGTGGTTTGGTATTCCCATCTCTTGAAGAATTTTCCACAGTTCATTGTGATTCACACAGTCAAAGGCTTTGGCATAGTCAACAGAGCAGAAATAGATGTTTTTATGGAACTCCCTTGCTTTTTTGATGATCCCCAATACAAAATAAAAATTTGAAAAAAGAGCCAGTACAGATCCAGAAACCACATCAACTATGAAGGCCTCAATAAAGCCACCCTGGTCTAGCCTAGGAGTAAAGTTGAATGGAATCCATGATGAAGTTTCCACTGAAAGCAGCAAAATGAAAATAATATATGAATATAAATGTTTATTTTTTGAAACGACATGCCTAAATGTAAATGTTTTGACCTTAAGTCAATATTTAAATCTCTTACAGAGTACCCTCCTGAGTGGCCAGTCTCTACAAAGACTCATTATGGAGATTTAGTAGGACAATCTGCTAACGCCATTGCTATGGTTAGTACAGAGCTAGCAACTAAAATTCATTGCCATTCTATTCCAGCACTCGTGTTTCCATGTTGTTTGGCCTCTGCTACTCTAGGTTACTTGACTGGAGCTGGGTGACTCAGAAGCTTTATCACCAAGGAACAGTCTGAGCCCTTGATTTTCTAGCCCGTGTAGAATTGTAGTTCTTATATTTCTTTTTTTCTTTAATATTACCAAGTGTGAAAGCACCACAACTATTCAGTGACATGATTGGGGTTCATTCTAATTAGGGGCAATTATCTCTTTTTTGCCTGTTGGGTCATTGGCAGAATTCTAAAGTGATTGCATCATGATATTAACATCAAATTCAGGGTAAAACATACTGCTACCACTGGTGAAGTGATCCCTTCCCCTAACCCAAACTAAGAATCACTGATACAGATTTGCCTAAGGTCTTAGGGATGGAAAGCACACTTTTATAATTGCCCTAATTAGGTCAAATTGATCACCTACAATCAAATAAAATAAAGGTGGAGGGCTTCCCTGATGGCTCAGTGGTCAAGAGTCCACCTGCCAGTGCAGTAGACATGGTTTTGATCTTCAGTCTGGGAAGATCCCACATGCCAAGGAGCAGCTAAACCCAGGCACCACGACAATTGAATGTGTGCTCTAGAGTCCAGGAGCCACAGCTACTGAGCCCACATGCCTCACCTCCTGAAGCCATGCGCTAGAGCCTGTGCTCTGCAACAAGAGAAGCCACTGCAATGAGAAGCCTGAGCACCGCAGTGAAGAGTAGCCTTTGCTGAGAAGAGCCTGTGCAGCACCGAAGACCCAGTACGTCCATCAGCAAATAAAATAAATTTTATTAAGTTTCAAAAATAAATAAATAAAGGTGTGAAAGCTATTCCTGATTCCACAATCTGGTTCCTGCAATTACGTATTCTATTCTAGCTGCTGTGGAAAAAACACCATATAAGAGATGTTGATTCAAGAAATACCCCACATACTGGAGCGTAGCACCTAAATCCTGCAGAGACTCAGTGATGAACTGGTGCTTTGGCTGAACCCTCCATGGACAACCCCACTGTTTTTGAGGTTGTCTGTTTTATGTGATGAAGTGTACAAATGACCACTGGGTCATAGTCACAGGTATGTTGCTGTGCATTTGCTGTCATAAAATTGGCCCCTTGGTCTGAGGAAATGTTGTGCAGAATATTATGCAAATAGATTAGGAATTTGGATGATGGTGCTTACACAGGCACTGCAGGCAGAAAAGGCAAATTTCATGTAAAGAACCAGGGCATCATCAGTATAGAATATTCGCATTGTGTAGTTAAACTGCTATCAAGTGGCTGCTAGTCCATTTAAGATAGGGTTGCTTTTTGAGGGCTCAGTCTTGGACTCTGCTGCTTAAAGGTTAGGCATTGAGTGATCCTAATAATTGGATCTTATTTGGTTGGGGTTCATGATGTTTGGCCCATTTTAGCCTTCCTCTCTGCCACAATAGCCACTCAACTAACACTGGTATGTCTAAAGGAAAATGCTGGCTGATATACACAGGATCTGACGTTCATCTGTTAGCCACCGAGTGCCTTCTCTCCAGTGGGCATGGATATGAGATAAGAACATTATCACACATGTGCTACCTCCTCTGGGACTAGTCACATGCCTCTTTTCCAGAATTCCTTGTTCCTGTCATTCAATCTTGCTCCTTCTGGGAGCAAGGATTTTCTGGGTCTTTTATTAATAGACCAAGCATTCTCCCAGAAGTGCCTACAGATCCTCACCTCAGGATACTTGCCTGTCTGCACAAATTGATGACTATGTCTACAATACAAAGCTCTGTTCACTGGTAGAGTTTTCACCACTATCCTTTGTGACAAGGACCTCTGGGTAGACCTTGGTAAGAGAGCTTGAATCAACTTATCACTCTGGCCCAGCTGTGAACCAGGCCCAGGTGTTTTAATCCTTCATCAGTGGGCCATCAAAACAAAACAAAAGGAGTATTTGTTAGGTGAGTTGAAGGACAGACATTGGGAGGACACAAAATTGGTGATGTGGGAGGCTGGGCCATGTGTATATATAGTTTATATATATCCCTGAACCAGCTGGGTTCTGTCCTAGGGATAATATTCCCATTGCCTGCCCTGATGGATCATGGATGCACTAGCCTGACCTCATGACAAGTCGTTGAAGGCAGTTCCATCTATATGAACATTGGTGCCCCACACTTACGGGCTCTCAGTTTCTCTACAAGTGCCCAGCAGCATGATGGGAGCTCCTTTTCAGATTCCAGGGTGTTCTCTGCTGCATAAGAAACGTCTTTTCTCTAGGTCCTAGGAACAGCTGAGATGGCCTGTTGTGGCTTTCTGCACGCCACTTTTCTCAGCATGAGTAGCTAGTATTATTGAGATGCTGAGTCATGAGACAGCACAGCTCTCATCACCATCTGGACCTGCCGGCAGCCTCCCTCTTGCTCCAAGCTCTAATGAAAGTTGGCAAGATTTGGGGTTGTACAGCCCTAAATGCTGAGTGAGCTTGTACTTGCTTCCTGTGCCTTGGTGTTTGAGACACAAGAGAAAGAAGACAATGATCCCAGGGAGGTGTTGCCCTGTTTTCCAGCAGTCGGGTTGCCACAGCAGTGGCTGGAGTAAAAGGTGGGGTCATGGAGGTACAAAGTGAAATGCAGCATGCGTCTGCTATATGTGATAATGAATATAAATCTTTCTTCAACCAAAGTAACTAGTTTTATTTTTAAATTAATTACTTTCTAGTGCTTTGGTGTTAAAATGTCCTTAGACTTTATAGTTATTTATGTTTTATCCCCCACATACAAATTTTAGGAGTCTTCGTTCTATTTATTTGAAAAATGTGGAATTTTGATAGGGATTGCAGTGAATCTGCAGATTGCTTTGGACATTATGAACATTTTAAAACTGATTCTTCCAATTCATGGGCATGAAATATCTTTTCTTTGATTTGTGTCTCATTCAATTACTTCATTAATATCTTATAATTTTCAATACACATTTCTTTAATCTCCTTCCTTAATATGTTGTTTTTTGAAAAGAGTAAAATATAATCCTGGAGTGGATAGCCATTCCCTTCTCCAGGGGATCATCTCAACTCAGGGATTGAACTCAGATCTTCTGCATTGCAGGCAAATTCTTTACCATCTGAGCTACCAGGGAAGCAGAATGTAAAAACATTACCAATCACAGATCAATTATTTTTCTTGCTTCATACACACATGCACACATAAACACATACCACAAAAACATATACACATCTGTAAAAATGAAAATAATATATATGGGGGAGAATTAATTTACACCAGACAACCTGAAATTGAAATCTCCAACTTTGTAGATTAGATGACCTCAAATGTGTTCAAAACTATTTCTGATCTTTAATTTTCTTATGTGCAAAACATGGATGATGAAAGATACTCACATTTTATTGCAAAGGGTAGGCTGGAACACACTCAGGCATACATATAATACAGGGAATACATGAGACATGGAAAATCCTGGGAATCTACTGCAATTCAACATAAAACTGCAAGTAAACCCATGTACAAGTACACATACAATCTTTTTTCTAGGCCTTAGTTTTAATGAGAATAACACTCAGTTTATTTTTGTACCCTTCTTCCTTTTTTTTTTCCTCTTCTTTCACTGGTTCATCCATCTCTGACAACTTACTATTAAAAGATTTCCATTGGAAGGAAGAAATGCTAATTCCCTGACTTGCTTTACCTTACCATGGAAATTTCTGAATATTCATTTTTTTCCTTCATACATTTTAAAATTTTTGTAGGAGGGAGGGGGAGTAGCCTTCAGTCATATCATCTGCCAATAGAAAGGTTGTAGTTTTAAATGATAAATTTTCAATGGGAAGAAAATGTTAGCTGTGTTTTATTTTTATGAGATGAAGGCAGTCACTGAGTCTGAGCAAAGGATAAGTGTTTAAGAGGTGTCATTTCCTTGCCTCTGGATGTGAAATACCTAAGGAAGGCAAAGTCAGTTCAAAACTTTAAAATTCCATGGTAGTTACAGTTTGCAAAATTATCTTTCAGCCACTTCACCTGAAACGATAATCAGCCTTCTAAGAATAGGTTTCATAGGTTAGTCTTCATCGCAACATAGTATACTGCAGATGAAAAATGTATTTTGCAGCACAATCAAAATGATAATTTTCAATATGCCTTTTGAAGCAGCCTTTGCCACAGAAGACAACAGCATATACCAGTTGTAATGTGCCAAACCTCGCTTAGTCCAGAATGTATCAGGAAACAGAATTCATTCTGCTAGGCATTTATAATATTTGTTTGCCTTGAATTCCTGTTTACATCCATGTCCTTGTTGGATAGCAATTGGGCATAGAAATCTATATGATTGAATTATATAGTCATTTGATTTTAATATAGTATTTAACTTTGTTCTGATAATTTTTTGTTTAATTACGTAAGTATAATAATACACTTACAGGAAACTTGGAAAATACAGAAAAAAGTTACATATAGTTCCACTATATATTATGATTATCTTTTTAAGTAGATAAATTAGGATTTTTATTTAGATTTTCAATATCATACTCTTAAAATTTAGTAGAATGAATAGACAGAAAAGTATAAGGCTGTAGTAGATCTGAAAAGCACTATGAATGAATTCTACATAATTAAGATTTATATAATATTCACATAACAGCAGGATATGGTAATTTTTTTTAAAGTAGAATGAAGAATGTTTAAGAGTTGATTTTTATTTTCTGTGAAAGCATCCTATAGTTTAGAGTTCAGAAACCTCAAAATGTCATGGTCTTCCTTGGGCAAGACATTTTAATATTAGGCTCAGATTTCTCATGTTAAACTATATATCTTTCAGACTTTTTTTTCTTTTGAAGTTTGATTGAGACAACATATGTAAAATCAGCACAGGCTCTGGCTCATAGGAAAAAAATTTGGTAAGTAGCTATTATTATTTAATGATATTGTGGTCATCAAAGATGATAATAACACTTTTCTACCTCTCTTTATTAAAAGAAAAGAACATTTCCAAAACTTTTCACTGAGGCTACAACTGATCATCAGAGACATTGCCAGAGGGTATTTCTTACAGATAGTACAATCAGGATGGTGAAGGAACTAGATATTAAGTTTGGTGATAAAGAACTGATGGAGCTAAGTATGTTGTCCGTACAACAGATATAATTTATATGAACAAACACTTAAAGGGCCTCACAGGGAAGAGAGTAAACTTAAACTCTCTGCTCTAATGGCAGAATTTGAATCTAGAGTTATAGAGCATATCAATTCTGTTGTAAAAACAGCTTCACTAATGCAGTTGTCTAATAATGCATATTATACAAGAAGCAATGTCAGTCATTCCTTTGTGCATTTCATGAAGGTCTATAGTAACTTTGACCTGTGGAGAATGGATTCATTACAAACAAAACAGTTCTGATAAGGAGAGAGGTGAAGCAATATTTGTTTTCTCCCCATCAGTACACTCTCTTGAGGTCTACAGCAAAGGGGACAATAAAATAATTTTTTGTGTGTTTGTTTCTATGTACAATCTCCTGCTTGGTAGGTGTCAGAAACAATCATGATATACCTCTCAGAAGGTTTGGCTATTCATTCAGTCATTCACCATCACTTGTTCTGTGTCCCAGGCCTATCCCTGGATACATAAAGGTAAGTCAATCCTGGGACTTGAACTGAATGCAGTCAGGAGGGAGAGATGTAGCCATAAACCCATAATTGGAACATGGCAAAAAGCTAAGAGAGAGTTGCGCAAAGTGCCCTATGATCTGAAAAACAAAAATAGCAAGTCACACTGGAATGGGGGGTTAATACAGAAGAGAGAATAAAGAGATGCTCTTATACAGTATGCTAAAAAAGGAAGTTTCCCCAGTGTAGCCACAGTGGCATGCATCAAAAAATGTGTTATCTAGGGAAAACTATCGGAGAAGGCAATGGCACCCCACTCCAGTACTCTTGCCTGGAAAAGCCCATGGGCGGAGGAGCCTGGTAGGCTGCAGTCCTTGAGGTCGCTAAGAGTCAGACTCCACTGAGCGACTTCACTTTCACTTTTCACTTTCATGCATTGGAGAAGGCAATGGCAACCCACTCCAGTGTTCTTGCCTGGAGAATCCCAGGGAAGGGGGAGTCTGGTGGGCTGCCGTCTATGGGGTCGCACAGGGTCGGACACGACTGAAGCGACTTAGCAGCAGCAGCGGCAGCAGACAAAATTATTGATGTGTGAAAAAGAACTAGAAGGATCATGGTCAGCAAGTAATTAGGTTAGATGTGGAGGAAAGAAGCTATAATAGAGAAATAGCGGGAGATTAACCTAAAGAACAAGGGTAACATGTCCACCACAGAAAATCCTGGAAAGCCAAAACAAACAGCTTAGATAATGCCATATACTTTGAGAACCTGACATTTTACTCTGGAAGCGTAGAGATAGATGAGGGGTCAAGAAAGAAGGCACAGGAAAGATTTGGAGCGTATTGAAATATTAGAGGTACCAGGTGATGGTGGTGGTCATGGCTGCAGGTTAAGGAACCCACTGGGGCTGGAAACCCAGATTCTTGTGCACTGTTTGCTAAAAAGTTTCACTTTAAGTGCTGGGGCAAGACTTGAAATGAGAAGGAATCAGTACAAGCCAGATTTTTCCCCAACTCAACTGCATCACTTGTACCTTGGTGGTTTCACAAGATCTTTTTGCTCTCATAGTCTTTAGTTTTCTGACATAAGATAATCTATTTAATAAAGATGTATTATATTCTTGCTCCTTGAATTTAGGAGATCAGTGCAAAGGCTTCTTTCAGTATGTGACTTAAAATTACATGTCATTTTGATTTTTTGCGATACCCAAGTTAGCCCCATGTATTAGATTCACTAAACCGCTTTTGTCTGGAAAGAATTCATTTTTGTTCTCTCTCTGACCCTTTCTAAGTGGTTGTTAAAAAGTGTCTTTTTAGACTCTAGTTAATAAACTGCAATTATTTAATTAACAAAATATATTTAAAAACAAAAATTTGGACCATTTTCAAAGCTGAAGCCTGCTGTACACAATTTCAGACCTCCACCAGGAATTAGCAACTGATGTGCTGACATAGTACATGCATATTTACTTTTGTTATCCCTCAAAATGCAATGTTACCATGGTAACTCATGTAGTGCCACTGCTACCAAGAGACAGAAGTTCTTGGTGGCTACAAAAAAAAAAGAAACAAAGAAAAAATAATCAATGGGAACCACTATAAATGCAAAGACATTTTTATGCACCACCACATAAAAGGCTACAAATAATTTTGGGAAAATCTAGGGATGGGAGACCACCATCAAAGAAATGCTTCAATTCTGGACACTTCTCCTAATTGTCTCTTTATCAGAAAAGAAATACTGTTAAGAACTCTATTGGTTATCTCTAAAATTGTTTAAGTAACTTCATTAATGTTCATTTTATGCTCATTGAGGTGACAGGTTTTGAACATTTTGCTTAACATTGTATGGCGAGCAGCTGTTACAATACTCAATAACATGATAAGTATTTAAAAAAATGAATTTCCAGTCCAGGTTCGATGCATAAGGGATGCTCAGGGATGGTGCACTGGGATGACCCAGAGCGATGGTATGGAGGTGGGAGGGGGGTTCAGGTTGGGGAACAAGTGTACACCCGTGGCGCATTCATGCTGATATATGGCAAAACCAATACAATATTGTAAAGTAAAAAAAATAAATAAATAAAACAAATAAAAAAACAATAAAAGTATTTAATAAAGTAAACAAATGTGAAATGAGTAGGTTAATGAATAAATGCAAGTTTAAGGCAAGGCTTGCAAAACAAAGATTCTGCTGAAGTAGAACAAGACTTCTTAATTTTAATGTACATTAAAAATAATATTGGGAGTTAAGCACAAAATCCTGAATGATTTTTTTTACTCTGAATGATTTTGATACAGTAAATCTAAGATGAGCCTCAGGTACGTTAGCACATGTTAGGCACTGTTCTAGGTGAGTCTGATGAATTTGATCTAGGAAATTTCCTTTGAACACATGTAAGGAGGGTATTAAACTAGACATCAAACATTCTAAATTTGCTCTGTTGCTGAAGAGCTTTTCAGAATCCTGTAGAATTTCTAGGTTAGGATTCTGTTCTTGGAGAGAAATAAATAGAATTTCAATTGATTTCATAATAGATGCATCCCAAAGTCCCCACCTCATTTTACTTAAAATAGCTCTTATTGCAATAAGATCTTTTTCTTTTTTGAACATTTGTATTTTACAGAATTCCTTTTTTTTTTCAGGGAATTTTTCTGATGCTGACAATAATATGCTGATGATGACCTGAAATGCAAAACCAAAGCAACTTTGGAAATTTCATGAATATATAAATTTCCAAAAGAAATATCTAGGTTTTAGAAATTACCTGATTTGATTAATGCAGGCAGTCTTTTAGAGTTTTCTATAGGAAAATAAAACTTACTGGAGAATCATCAATAATTTTTTATTAATTATATTTAACAAACATTTG
>SJYQ01000424.1:1089474-1155543 GCA_006410935.1 Redunca redunca | reverse complement strand
TTTTTTTTTTTTTCCAGAAAGAGCATCTTTTTCTTCATCTTGTTACCAAAATTGCAAAAGCAAGATTTTATTGTTGGGCATATTGAAATATTCTAGGGTAATAAGAAGAAAGATTGAAAAGGAGCTTAATTTCTGATATCCGCATTGCCTAGATTCCAAACAAAGAAGAAACTGAGTTTAAAGACAAGTAGTATGGTTGAAACCACAATCATTTTGTGTTGCATTAATATGAATAGCTGCAGAACAACAACCAAAAAACCTAGAATCAGCTGTTGTTTTCACCTGCAAAATAATTTGTCATTTTGCATCAAACTGCTCAAAATGTGCTCTAGGTTAAAGGTTTTACAACTTGCTCTACTTCCAGAAAAACTGGTCCAATGCTTTCTTCTGTGGACTTGGCCGAGGGCCTGTTTCCTCTGACTTTTTTCAATCCTGCTGTCTCCTCCTTTTTTTCCCTCTTCCCACCATCAGCCCTGAAGATGCTGAACTGATATTTCCTGGTTCGTCCTGTCTTAGTCATGAATACTTCCTACTGGCCAGATACATTGCTAATGCAGCCAATGATCTCATAAAACGAATAAACCGGAAAATGAAAATGGATGTGCCAATTTAAAAGAGGTCAAGCAGCAAGTAGGAATCAAGTGTGAATAGCAAGCAGATGGTGATTGCATTTCAAAGAGACTTCCAAAATGCAGGACTGCCAACACAACTATTCTATTGTTGTTGTTTTTTTTTAAAGACATGTATAAAGAAGCATTAATGTAAAGCTCATTTAAAATGTAATTTAAACAGCTAATTATTTTATTTTATTTTTTTGGGGGGTTTCCAATATACATTTTATTTTTTTGTTGTTTTTTTTTAATTTAAATTTATTTATTTTAATTGGAGGCTAATTACTTTACAATATTATATTTGTTTTATCATATATCAACGTGAATCCACCACCGGTGTATACATGTTCTCCATTCTGAACCCCCCTCCCATACCCCTCCCCGCACCATCCCTCTGGGTCATCCCAGTGCACCAGCCCCAAGTATCCTGTATCCTGCATCGAACCTGGACTGGTGATTAGTTAATTATTTTAAATGAAAAGTAGACTTATTTGAATATTTAAGTCATGACAGATTGACAATCAAATTTCTAGAATTATTTGATTTCAAGTTATATATGCATAATAAGTGGAGAAGGAAATGGCAACCCACTCCGGTATTCTTGCCTGGAGAATCCCATGGGTGGAGGAGCCTGACAGGCTACAGTCCAGTGGATTGCGAGAGTTGGATATGACTTAGTGACTAAACCAACCAACCATGCATGATAAATATTCCATCCCTCCCTATGTGCCAAAGTTGTAATAGTTGCTTTCACACATCTGTTTGCATGTAGTTCTAATAACCCAGAGAGGCTTCCCAGGTGGTGCTAATCCACCTGCCAGTGCAGGAGATGCGAGATGCAGACTCGATCCCTAGGTCTGAAAGATCCCCTGGAATATGAAATACCCGCTCCAGTATTCTTGCCTGGAAAATTCTATGGGCAGAGGAGCCTGGCAGGCCACAGTCCATGAGGTCTCAAAGAGTTGGACATGACCGAGCAACTGTGTGTGCACTAATAATCTGGAGGGAAGATAAGTAGATGGTAACCAATTACATTTCAGATGAAGAAGCAAAGGTTCAGAGAGGATAAACTACTTTCCATAGTTAATGTTATAGGCTTGATTAAGTCATTACTCGAATATAGTCATCATTCAATTATGCTTAGTATAGTAACTATATATAATACAATAACAGACTTTACAGAGATTGATAGTGATGAGAGACTGTAGTAGAGGCTCATGATTGATCAGTTTGATCCACACTTTAAAAAATGTATTAATAGTCTGAGGTAAAGGAAGCTTAATTAAAGGAGATCATGAACAAAGATGTGAACATGAGAGCTTTCAAGAACCCTGGCCATAGCGTGAGGCATGAGCTGAGGGGTTTGGTTTGGGTTAGGAAAGTTACTAGGCGGAGGCAAAGGCTTTCAGAAAAAAATTTATCCATGAACAGTTTCGGAGAGAAAAAACTAAATTTAATAAAAGCAATGCTAAAACAACAATAACAAAAGCCAATATGGGTTTGCATTTCTTGGCTCATCAGTGTGTTCATTCATTTATTTGATATTCATTTACAAGGCTTATCCAGCACTTAGCCTAGGCCAAAATAATCATGGTACTCAGAATGGATGGGGACACAGTGCAGGAAGGTTAACTGAGGATCTCATTGTTGTGGCAAAAGTAGTAATATAGGTCTGTGCAGGGACACAGAAAACAGAAATCTACTTAGATCTGGGGGATGGATAAGATTTCCTTCAGATTAAGCTAAACTTGAAAAAAACAGAAGGAGTGGGGGCTAAAACAGAGATGAGTGCAGGGAAGGGCACCAAGACAAAGGAGAAGGAAATATGTAAACAGCCCACCAAATAAGAGTAAAAAGCATACCCAGATGCTCAGAGTGGAATTTAATGAACTAGGAGACTAGAAGTATGTTTGGGGCTCATGCTGAAGTGTGTGTGTGTGTTGTCGCTTCAGTGGTGTCCGATTCTTTGCAGCCCTATGTGCTATAGCCTGCCAGGCTCCTCTGTCCAAGGGACTCTCCAGGCAAGTATACTGGAGTGGATTGCCCTGGCCTCCTCCAGTGTATCTTTCTGACTCAGGGATCAAACCTGCATCGCATGTGTCTCCCACATTGCAGGCAGATTCTTTATCCACTGAACCACCTGGGAAGCCCTCATGCTGAAGTACTTCTACTTTATTCTATAAAGAGTGAGAATCAAGCGATAAATGTTAAGCTTGGGAGAAACCTTAACAGATAATTTGATTTAGGAAGATGACTCAGGCTCCCAATATGGAAAATGGTTATCAGAGCCTGGGAAAGCTTTGGTGATTGTGATGGAGTCAGGAATGAAGAGGGAGAACAAACATGTTTCTCCCTGCAAATATCTGTCTCTTTTTTAAACAATTGAATTGTACAGTTTATTTATTTATCTTTTTAAATTTTGGCCATGCCAAATGGCATGTGGGATCTTAGTTTCCCAACCAAGGATCAAACACACGTCTTCTGCATCGGAAGGGTAGAGTCTTAACCGCTGTGCCACAGAGGAGGTCCCAATATTTATATCTTTAAAGAAGTGTCACATTTAAGTGCAAAATAAATTTAGGGTGGCCCAGATTAAAAATACTATTTGAGTTCCTTCCCCTAAATGGTACAATTTGACTTGTTTCTTGAACAAAATGGAATAGATCATTGCATACAACCACCATTCCCACACAATTAAATAGAAGGTTGTTTTCCCCCATTTCTGCTTGCAGAAAGATGTTCCTTTTTCACACGACCTGGAGGGAATTGGCCCTGCTTGAACAGGTAACGTGACCCTGGCATCTGGAGAGGCAAGATCTTTGACCCTGAGGCTGCAGCCTTTGAATGACTGCCAAGATGCCACTGGAGTCCCCTCGAGACAGGACATTGGAAAGATGAGGAGGGATTTAATATATTCAGAAATATTTATCAGTGCAGAAACAGTGTTTGGAAACAGCGGCAGTAAAGATTAAACTGGAGCAATCAGGTTAATGATGGCCTGCATTTTGTTGAAGATGTTAATAGAGGGCAGGTACTTTCCAGCACTTTCCAGAGATTTTCTTATTTTATTCTGATAATTTTGTAAGTGTTCTATCATTTAGGGTCCAACTAGGAAGTATTTAGGATGCTTAAATTAGGGAAAATTGAGAACAGATCAGTGAAGGCACTGTTTACAAAGGTGTGCTTAAGATTTGAGGAAATCAGAAGATATAGTGTAGCATTCCTGGACTGGTAAAAAGTGGGCTCTGTTGCCAGCACTAGTGCTGAAAGGGCAAGGAGAGGAAGCAGTAACTGAAATAGCACAAAAAGAGGAAGAGAGCAATGTAATGGGAGCTGAGCCCAGAGTAGATTGGAACCATGCCAGCACGTATACTGACCGTGCAAGAATGCCAGAGCTGGTGGGGCTAATATTATATCAGCCAGCATTCTCCAGAAAAACAGAGCCAGTTATATACATATATATTCTTTCTATAAATAGAGATTTATTTTAAGGAATTGGCTCATCCAATCATGGGGGCTGACAAGTCCAAAATATGTATGGCAGACTGGCAAGCAGAAATTTCAGGCACAATTTCTTCCATAGTCTCAAGGCAGAATTCCTTCTTCTTCAAGAAAACTTTGTTTTGGCTGTTAAGGTCTTCAACTGATTGGGCGAGGCTCACCCACATGATGAAGATTAACATCCTTTACTTAAGTCAACTGATTGTAGATGTTAATTGTATCTGCAAAATATGTTCACAGAAACATCTAGAATAAGCTTGGATCAAACCCTTGGGTACCATAGCTTAGTCAGTTTGACAGATACAAGTTAACCATTACAAGTACCCCGACCTCTATCTTTCTTCCTTTGGTGTTTTCCTGTGGCTTCATGCATAAACTAGAAATAAAACAGCCATGTGTTCTACTGTGCTGCGCTTAGTCGCTCAGTTGTGTCTGACTCTTTGTGACCCCCTGGACTGTAGCTTGCCAGGCACCTCTTCCAGTGGGCTTTCTTCAGCCAAGAATACTGGAGTGGGTTGCCATACCCTCCTCTAGAGGATCTCCTCAATCCAGGCATCAAACCCAGGTCTCCTGCTTTGCAGGCAAATTCTTTAATGTCTGAGCCAGCAGGGAAGCCCAAGAATACTGGGGTGGGTAGCCTATCCCTTCTCCAGGGGACCTTCCTGACCCAGGAATTGAACCAGGGTCTCCTGCATTGCAGGTGGATTCTTTACCAACTGAACTACCAGGGAAGCCCAGAATTACTGTATGACTCAGCAACCCCACTCCTTAGTATATACCCAGGGAAAAGTATAGTTAGTTCAAAAAGATACATGCACCTCAATGTTCACTGCAGCACTGTTTACAATAGCCAAGACATGGAAGCAACCTACATATCCATTGATAGAAGAATGGATAAAGAAGATGTAGTTCATATATACAATGGAATATTACTCAGCCATTAAAAAGAATGAAACAATGTCATTTGCAGCCACATAGATGGACCTAGAGATTGTCCCACTGAGTCAAATCAGATTGAGAAGGAGAACTATCATATGACATGCCTGATATGTGGAATCTAAAAAGAAATGATACAAATGAACCTACTTACAAAATAAAGAGACTCACAGTCTTAGGGAACAAACTTATGATTGCCAGAGGGGAGGATGGATAGTTAGGAAGTTTTGGATGGACATGTATACACTGCTATATTTTAAACTGATAACCAACAAGGACCTACTATATAGCACAGGGAACTCTGCTCAATGTTATGTGGCAGCCTGGATGGGAGTGGAGCTTTGGGGAGAATGGATACATGATGGCTGAGTCCCTTCACTGTTCACCTGAAACCATCACAATACTGTTAATCAGACACACCCAAATAGAAAACAAAAAATTTAAATTAAAAAAAGAAATGTGCCCTGTTTATTAGAATGATTATCTGCAACTGCTGCCTCAGCTATTTCAGACTCAAATTTCTTTTTCCAGATAGTTTTTCCATTTACCGTCAAGTAGCATTATGTCTGTGAGCGGAAAGAAAACACTTAACACCAGAACTCTGTTGTTTATATCAGAATAGAGATGCTAATTGCTTCGAAGTTTTATATTTTTCTGGTTGCTTTGTTTTCCTTTGTTTTGTAAGAAAAGCTATGCTTACTTTTTTTCCTCTTTGAAATGTCTTTATTTGCTCATCAACTTTATTTTTCACAAATTAAGTGTGGCATTTGCTACCCTCTAATTGCTTGATTTCTTCTTGGCACAGTGAGGGCAGAATGGACTCATTGTTATGGAGACTGTTTTCTAGGGTATAAACCAGTTATTTCTCAACCACTTTTAGATCAAGGGTTTCCACAGTTTCTTTGTAAAGGACCATATCATAAATATTTCAGGCTTGAAGGCCATCTGGTCTTTGTCACAACTACTATATTCAACACTGTCATTGTCGTATTTAAGGAGTCATAGACAATATGGAAATAAATGAGCATGGCTTTGTTCCAATAAAAGTTTATAATGAACATAGGAATTTGAATTTCATATAATTAACATTTTTTCAACAATTTAAAAATACGAAAACCATTCTTAGCTCACTGGATCTACTAAAACAAGTGGGTTGGGCCCCAAAGCTAGTGCTTGCTGACTATTGCTTTTGGGAAATCCTTTTGTGAGACCCAAAAGGACACTTCCAAAGAGAGATACAATACATTCATTATACTGCTTTACATATTTTAAAAAAACAGTTTTTATTGTAACAAAATTGATTGTATTAAAATCTGATTTTATGTAATATTATACAATTTGACAACTAAGCTTCTTTGGTGGCTCAGTGATAAAGAATTAGCCAGCAACGCAGGAGACACAAGAGACACAGTTTCGATTCCTGGGTGGATAAGATTCCTCTGGAGAAGGAAATGGCAACACACTCCAATATTCTTGTCGGGGAAAATTCATGTCTGGGACAGAGGAGCCTAGAGGGTTACAAGCCTTGGGGTTGCAAAGAGTCTAACATGACTGAGCAACTAAACAGCAACAATTTGACAGCTACGCTGCTTTTGAAGGAGAACATTAAAGATACATGAGTGTATATTTACTGTGCCTTTATCCTGTTGAGTATTTCATATGTTTCCTCAGTCCTCCCAGATGACTGTGGACTCCAAAGTGTCTCCCTCCCCATGCCCTCCTCCACCAAGTAGTATCTGTGGGTTTCACTGCAGATCTGAGCATCTGAGCATCCAGTCAAGTAAAGAGACTGAAGGAAGATTTACTTGGTGCAACAGACCAGAGTTAACTTTGGGATCTAGAGGTAAATGGACCATGACTTTTATTCTTTATGTATAATGATTAATAAGTTTAGACTAATGTGAATAGACACAAGAAGCTATAAACTTTATTTTCAAGTATTTCAAACAGTCAGACCTTAAAACCGTGGTTCTCGACCTTAGTGAAATAGTAGTACCAAGAGAGAGCGTAGAATTCCTAACATCAAAGCCGGGCTGCTGCTCCTGCGTGCTACGCTTCAATCATATCCGACTCTTCATGACCCCATGGACTGTAGCCCAACAGGCTCCTCTGTCCATGGGATTCTCTAGGCAAGAATGGGTTTCATGCCCTCCTCCAGGGAATCCTCCCCACCCAGGGACCGAACCCAGGCCTCCTGCATTGCAGGCAGATTCTTTACCACTGAGCCACCAGGGAAGCCCACCAAAGCCATAGCCCAAAACAATTAAATAAAAATCTTTGGAGGTGAGATTCAGGCATCAGTAGCTTAATAAACTCCCTAGGATACTCAAATGTAAGGCTGGAAACTGCTGTTCTAAAATGAAGGAGTATGTTCAAAAGTACAAAATTGTAGCTATAAAATGTAGGCAGTCAAAGCAGGTTGTGTGTGTGTTTATGCATATTTATGTATAAATAGAGACTGTCAAAAATCCAAGGCTGTCTGTGTTTTCTAATCAAAATAATTTCACCTGGTATTCTAATTCTTTATTTTAAAAATATGCTTACAAATTTTCCCTATTGCTACTAACCATCTCCTAAAGGAATTCTTGGCAAACATAGTTCGGCATCTAGAAAATCAGGGAAAAGAAAAGGAATTCTCAACTGAAGAAGATATTTTTATAATGTTTCTCTCTCTTTTGTTCTACTTACCTATCTAACAAGACAGGAGGGAAAAGGAGCCTGCTTCTTGATTTGTGAATAGCCCCATATTATCATATTTTGAACCAGGAAGTGTGTGTTACCAAATAGATCTGTAGGAAGAAATTGTGCTTTTATCCATTGCTACGATGTTTGGTCAGCTCTGCGTTGGAGAAGGTATGTTATTGGTTTGTGAGAAGGATGGATTCAAGGCGGGTGAGGTTGAAAGCAAAGCAGCAGTTAGGAGGTAATTACATCTGTTATATGGGGGCAGGCCAGGGATAAATCAGGAAGCTCCAGTAGCAATGAAATCCTTTCAGTGATCCTTGATAACTTACTGAGTGTGAAAGATAAGCTGGAAATTTCTAGGCCTCTTGAAAATATTCAAGCTTGAATTTTTGACACCTACAGTTACATTCTGTGATGTATATAACGATGGCCTCTCCAGGCTGTGATTTTGTTGACAACAGTTAAATGTCTAAATACTGACAAACTAAGGGGAAGTGTTTCCTTAATAATTCAGTGATCAAATTAAATAACCTGGTCCTAACTGAATCAGAGTTACTGCTCAAATTTCCTTTGGAGAGTGTTTGGACCTCCCCCCTGCAAGTTATTTTAGTAGACTTTAAGATGATTCATTTACTATCCTGCAGGTTGCAAGGAAATTCACACAAATACTAAGAATTAGTTTTTATAGTGCTCTTAAAACACCTTTTAAATATAAAATACCCTTTATATTTAAGACTCAATCTTGGACAACGGACAACAGGTGCACATTAATTAATCTTTTTGCTAATTTTTGTTTTGGTAAGAAATTTTAAAAATGTTTTTCAATATATTATTGGAAAAACAATGCAGGCTTATTTTCTGGAATTTTGAAAAAAACACAAATTCACAAGAAAAAAAAATAAATTTGAAGATAGGAATTGCCTATAATTTTCTCTTTTTTCTTCTATTCTTTTTAATGTGTATATGTATACACCCATTAAATGTAGAATCAATTGTCCCCTCTTAATAGTAGATTCTAATAGTTATGTCTTAAATTTTTATCTTATGATGTGTTCCAGTGGTTAAATTTCCAGGACAATATCGGACGATGATTGGGCCCTACTGTCAGTTTTCATTTTGAGAAATTTAAGTCTCTCATTTTCAATGTTTTCCATTATCTAGATGGATTTCAGGATATGTTTTGGATAATTACTTTTCCATAAAGTGTCATATGTTTCTTCCGAATTTAGAACTCAAGAATTCATCTAAGTGAGATTTTTTTAGATTCTTTTTATATCTAGGGCTAGATACTAGCCCTTTCTAAGTTTTGCACTATTCCATTTTCTCTTTTTCTCCAGATTTTAAAAATATTCAGTTGTTTTACTTTCCCCACCCCCGTACTTTCTAATTGAGTGATACCAAAGTATGGGCCCAGGACTCAAAACATCAGTATCACTTAGAACTTGGAGGATGCACACTTTTGAGTCTATTCCAGACCTAACCTGTTAGAAATGCTAATGCTAGAATCCACATTCTGTATTTTAGTAAGCATTCCAGGTGATTTGGATGCCTGCTTAGGTTTGATAATCACTGTTTTAAATCTTCATGAAGATTTTTATTTGTTTTGCTTTTTAATTTTCAACTTCCTCTTTGCTCCATTTTTTGGTTGTTGTTAAAATTGTTACTCTTTATTCATCTTTTTATTAAGAGTCTCCTCTACTTTTTTTAGATTATTTTTGTTGAGGTATGATTTGTATACAAAACAACACAGTGTACAGATTCCAAGTGTAATTTGATGAGCTTGGTTACTTCCATATAACTAACACTCCAATTAAAATTTAGAATATTCCATCAACATCATAGTCCATTATAGTCAACATCAACCCCTCCCCTCTGTGCCATGATTCTTTTATTCTATCAGCACAGATTCTCCCATCTAGCCTTGGACTTCATATCAGTGTACTCTTTTCCATATTGCTTCTTTCACTCACATAATGTCTCTGAGATTCTATTTGTTTCTTTTTATTATGAGTAGTATTTCTTTTATTAATACACTAGAATTCTTTTCTCCATTGGATTGTGTTATTAAAATTCTGGGCTCTTATAGATTATAATCAATAGTTTACAGAAGATTTCTGGTGGACATGTTTTCATTTCTTATTGGCAAGAATCAAAGAATTGGTTCTTAGTTAAAGGGAAGATGAGTATATAACTTTATAAATAAGCAAAGCAACAATTTTCAGAAAGTCCTATACCATTTTATACTCACATTGCCACTGTATCAAAAACCAATCTGCTGTATTGGTGTTTTTCTTTCTGGCTTACTTCACTCTGTATAATTGGCTCCAGTTCCATCCATCTCCTTAGAACTGATTCAAATGTATTCTTTATGATGGCTGAGTAATACTCCATTGTGTATATGTACCACAGAAACATGTATACTATCATGTAAGAAACAAATCGCCAGTCTATGTCCAATGCAGGATGCAGGATGCTTGGGGCTGATGCATGGGGAGGACCCAGAGAGATGTTGTGGGGTGGGAGGTGAGAGGGGATTCATGTTTGGGAACGCATGTACACTCGTGGTGAATGCATGTCAATGTTTGGCAAAACCAATACAGTATTGTAAAGTAAACTAAAGTTAAAATAAAAATTAAAAAAAAAAAAACCAATCTGCTCCATATGCATACTCATATTTGGTACTATTGATCATAAAATAGAAAAACAGAAATTTTAGTGTGTGTAAATGGATATTTTATTGTGAAATTTTATTCACTTTTTAATTAATTTATTTTTTATTGAAGGATAATTGCTTTACAGAATTTTCTTGTTTTCTGTCAAACCTCAACATGAATCAGCCATAGGTATACAATATCCCCTCCCTTTTGAAATTTCCTCCCATCTCCCTCCCCATCCCACCCCTCTAGGTTGATACAGAGCCCCTGTTTGAGTTTCCTGAGCCATACAGCAAATTCCTCTTGGCTCTCTATTTTACATGTGGTAATGTAAGTTTCCACGTTACTCTTTCCATACATCTCGCCCTCCTTTCCCCTCTCTCTAAGTCCACAAGTCTGTTCTCTATGTCTGTTTCTCTATTGCTGCCCTGTAAGTACCTCCTTGGTTGTCCTGTAAGTACCTTCAGAAACATTTTTCTAGACTCCGTATATATACATTAGAATACGATATTTATCTCTATCTTTCTGACTTATTTCACTCTGTATCATAGGTTCTAGGTTCAATCACCTCATTAGAACTGACTCAAAGCTGTTCCTTTTTATGGCTGAGTAATATCCCATTGTGTATATGTACCACAACTTCTTTATCCATCCATTTGTCGAGGGACATCTAGGTTGTTTCCATGTTCTAGTTATTGTAAATAGTGCTGCAATGAACAATGGGATACATGTGTCTTTTTCAATTTTGGTTTCCTCAGGATATAGTCCTAGGAATGGGATTTCTAGGTCTATTGCTGGTTGTATTCCCAGTTTTTAAAGGAATACCATCTTCCATAGTGGCTGTATAAATTTACATTCACACCAACAGTGAAAGAGTGTTCTCTTTTCTACATACATTTTCCAGAATTTATTGTTTGTAGACATTTTGAGGAGGGTCAATCTGACCAGTGTGAGGTAATATCTCATTGTAGTTTTGATTTGTGTTTCTCTAATAATGACCGATGTTGAGCATCTTTTCATGTGTTTGTTAGCCTTCTGTATGTCTTCTTTGGAGAAATGTCTGTTTAGGTCTTTTTAACACTTTTTGATTGGGTTGTTTGATTTTATGGTATTGAGTTGTATGAGCTGCTTGTATATTTTGGAAGTTAGCCATTGGTCAGTTGTTTCATTTTCTATTCTTTTCTCCCAATCTGAGCATTGTCTTTTCACCTTGCTTAGTGTTTCCTTTGGTGTGCAAAAGCTTTTAAGTTTAATCAGATCCCACTTTTTTACTTTTGTTTTTATTTCTGTTACTCTAGGAGGTGGGTCATAGAGGATCTTGCTTTGATTTATGTCACTGAGTGTTCTGCTTATGCTTTCCTCTAAGAGTTTTATAGTTTCTGGTTTTACATTAAGGTCTTTAATCTATTTTTAGTTTATCTTTCTGTATGGTGTTAAGAAGTGTTCTAATTTCATTCTTCTACATGTAGTTGTCCAGTTTTCCCAGCACCATTTATTGAAGAAGCTGTCTTTGCCCCACTGTATATTCTTGCCTCCTCAGTCAAAAATAAGGTACCCATAGGTGCATGGGTTTATTTCTAGGATTTCTATCTTGTTCCATTGGTGTATATTTCGTGCAAATTCCATACTACTTTGATGACTATAGCTTTGTAATAAAATCTGAAGTCAGAAAGATTGATTCCTCTAGCTCCGTTCTTCTTTCTTAAGACTGCTTTGGCTATTTGGGTCTTTTTTGTTTCCATATGAATTGTGAAATTTTTTGTTCAGTTCTGTGAAAAATGCCATTAGTAATTTGATAGGGGTCACATTGAATCTGTATATTGTGTTTGGTAGTATAGTCATTTTCACCATATTGATTTTTCCTACCCAGGAACATGGAATATCTCTCCATCTGTTCATGTCATCTTTCTTTCCTTAGTGTCTTATAATTTTCTGTGTACAGTTCTTTTGTCTCCTTAGGTAAATTTATTCCTAGATATTTAATTCTTTTTGTTGTAATGGTGAATGGGATTGATTCCTTAATTTCTTTTTCTGATTTTTTATTGTTAGTATATAGAAATGCAAGTAATTTCTGTGTATTGATTTTTTATCCTGCAATTTTGCTAAATTCATTGGTTAGCTCTAGTAATTTTCTGGTACTAACCTTGGGTTTTCTATGTACAGTATCATGTCATCTATACAGTGAGATCTTTACTTCTTCTTTTCTGGTCTGGAGTCTTTTCTTTTTCTTCTCTGGTTGCTGTTGCTAGGACTTCCAGAACTATGTTGATTAACACTGGTGAAAGTAGACACCTTTGTCTTGTTCCTAATCTTAGGGGGAATGCTTTCAGTTTTTCACCACTGAGAATAATGTTTGCTGCAGGCTGTCGAGGTAGGTTCCTTCTATGCTCATTTTTAGAAGAGTGCTGCAGTCCATGGGTCGCTAAGAGTTGGACATGACTGAGTGACTTCACTTTTGCTTTTCACTTTCATGCATTGGAGAAGGAAATGGCAACCCACTCCAGTGTTCTTGCTTAGAGAATCCCAGGGACAGGGGAGTCTGGTGGGCTGCCATCTATGGGGTCGCACAGAGTCAGACATTACTGAAGTGACTTAGCAGCAGCAGCAGCAATCATAAATGGGTGCTGAATTTTGTCAAATGTTTTTTCTGCATCTATTGAGATTGCCATATGGTTTTTATCTTTCAATTTGTTAATATGATGTATTACATTGATTGATTTGCATATACTGAAGAATCCTTGCATCCCTGGAATAAACCTGACTCGATCATGGTGTATGAGCTTTTAGATGAGTTGCTGAATTCTGTTTGATAAAATTTTGTTGAGGACTTTTGCATCTATGTTCATCAGTGATATTGGCCTGTAGATTTTGTGTGTGTGTTTGTTGTCTTTATCTGGTTTTGGTATGGTGGCCTCATAGAATGAGTTTGGAAGTGTTCCTTCCTCTGAAATTTTTTGAAAGAGTTTTAGAAGGATAGGCATTAACTCTTGTGTAAATATTCGATAGAATTCTCCTGTGAAGCCATCTGGTCTTGGGCTTTTGTTTTTTGGGAGATTTTTGATCTCAGCTTAATTTTATTGCTTGTAATTGGGCTGTTATAATTTCTATTTCTTCCCCGTTCAGTCTTGGAAGATTGAAGTTTTCTAAGAATCTATCCATTTCTTTCAGGTTACCCATTTTTTGACATACAGTTGTTCATAATAGTCTCTTATAATCTTTGGTATTTCTGCATTGTCTGTTGTAACCTCTCCTTTGTCATTTCTAATTTTGTTGATTTAATTCATCTCTCTTTTTCTCTTGTTGAGTCTGGCCAAAAGTTTGTCAATTTTGTTTACCTTCTCAGAGCACCAGCTTTTAGTTTTATTAATCTTTACTTTTGTTTCTTTCATTTCTTTTTCATTTATTTCTTCTCGGATCTTTATGATTTCTTTCCTTCCATAAATTTTGTTTTTTTTTTTTNNNNTTTTTTTTTTTTTTTTTTTCCAGTTGCTTTAGGTGTAAAGTTAGGTTGTATACTTGATGTTTTTCTTGGTTCTTAAGGTAGGATTGTATTGCTATAAATTTCATTTTAGGACTGCTTTTGCTGCATCCCATAGGTTTTGAGTTGTCATGTTTTCATTGTCATTTCTTTCTATAAATTTTTGATTTTCCCTTTGATTTCTTCAGTAATCTGTTGGTTATTTAGAAATGTTATTTAATCTCCATGTGTTTATGTTTCTTACAGGCTTTTTTCTTGTAATTGATATCTAGTTGCATAGCATTGTGGTCAGAGAAGATGCTTGATACAATTTCAGTTTTCTTAAATTTACTGAGGTTTGATTTGTGACCCAAGATGTGGTCTATCCTGGAGAATGTTCCATGTGCACTTTAGAAAAAGGTGGATTTTTCTGCATTTGGATGGGAATATCCTGAAGATATCAATGAGAGCCATATCATCTAGTGTATCATTTAATACTTGTGCTTCCTTATTAATTTTTTGTTTTGATGATCTATCCTTTGGTGTGAGTGGGGTTTTAGTCTCCTACTATTATTGTATTACTGTCCATTTATTCTTTTATGTCTGTTAGTGTTTGTCTTATGTATTGAGTTGCTTCTATGCTGGGTGCATAGATATTTACAATTGTTATGTCTTCCTCTTGGATTGATCCTTTGATCATTATGTAGTGTCCTTCCTTATTTCTTATAATCTTGTTTATTTTAAGGTCTATTGTGTCTGATATGAGGATTGCTACTCCAGCTTTCTTTTGCTTCCCACTTGCATGGAATATGTTTTTACATACTCTCACTTTCAGTCTATATGTGTCTTTAGGTCTGAAGTGGGTTTCTTGTAGATAGCATATATATGGGTCTTGTTTTTGTATCCAATCAGCCAGTCTGTATCTTTTGTTTGGAGCATTTAATCCATTTACATTTAAAGTAATTATTGATATATATTTTCCTATTGCCATCTTCTTGTTGTTTGGGGTTGATTTTGTAGATCTTTTTTCTTCTGTTGTATTTCTTGACTATATAAGGCTGTTTAACATTTGTTGTAAAGCTAGTTTGGTGGTACTGAATTCTCTTAACTTTTGCTTGTCTGAAAAGCTTTTTATTTCTCCATCAGTTTTGAATGAGATCCTTGTTGGGCACAATAATCTTGGTTGTAGATTTTTCCCTTTCAGTACTTTAAATATGCCCTTCCATTCACTTCTGGCCTGCAGAGTCTCTGCTGAAATATCAGCTGTCAATCATATGGAGTTTTCCTTGTATGTTACTTGTTGCTTTTCCCTTGCTGCTTTTAGTGTTCTTTCTTTGGGTTTAGTCTTTGTTAGTTTTATTAATGTCTTGGTGTTTCTCCTTGGGTTTATCCTGTATGGGACTCTTTGCTTCTCTTGGACTTGACTATTTCCTTTACCATGTTGGGGAAATTTTCAACTATAATCTCTTCAAAAATTTTCTCATACCCTTTCTTTTACTCTTCTTCTTCTGGGACCCTTATAATTCAAATGTTGGTGCAATTGATATTATCCTAGAGGTCTCTGAGACTATCCTCAGTTTTTTTTCATTCTTTTTACTTTATTCTGCTCTTCAGAAGTTATTTCCTATTGTGAAATTTTATTCATTTTAGACATTGATTTCTGATTATAAATGGATTAAAACGTTGAATATATGTCTGAGCTGGGGGGGGGTGTTATATCATATTGATGGTCAAATAGCTGTAGTCATATATTTATACTTTCCTAGTTTTATTGTGTTGGGATTGGTGATACTAGCCTACACGTACCACATTCCTTGGAGCAGGGAACCAATCAGTTTGTGCATAGTTTTGTAGACAGAGTCAGAGAAGGCATAATCCAGTGGGCTATCTCTGTTCCACTGGCATGAGCTGTTATCACTTGAAAAACTGGGGTTAGCTTGAGTGGACCTGGAGTCGCCATGTATCTGGGTTTTGTTTTCTGTTTTTTTTTTTTTTTCCTGAATCCCTTTGAACACTTCCACTGGCTTCTGCTTGTAGCTAGTTGCTGCTGCTGCTAAGTCGCTTCAGTTGTGTCCAACTCTGTGTGACCCCATAGATGGCAGGCAGTCCACCAGGCTCCCCCATCGCTGGGATTCTCCAGGCAAGAACACTGGAGTGGGTTGCCATTTCCTTCTTCAATGCAGGAAAGTGAAAAGTGAAAGTGAAGTCACTCAGTTGTGTCAAACTCTTTGTGACCCCATGGACTGCAGCCTACCAGGCTCCTCCATCCATGGGATTTTCCAGGCATGTAGCTAGTTAGTGCTTTTCAAATCATGGCATTCTTGTGATAAGTAGAATTTCAGTTTTCTGCAACAGGCAAACTCAGAAGCTGCCAAGTCTTTTTAACTTTAAATATGGAACCAACATTTCTGCTTCACCCTACTGTTTAAAATAATCTCATAATTATGCTAGAGTGAAAAAAGAAGGGGTTTTAGTGGGGCATAAGAGAAGATTCTTGAGAGTCCCATGGATTGCAAAGAGATCCAACCAGTCCATTCTAAAGGAGATCAGTACTGGGTGTTCTTTGGAAGGAATGATATTAAAGCTGAAACTCCAGTACTTTGGACACCTGATGCGAAGAGTTGACTCATTGGAAAAGACTCTGATGCTGGGAGGGATTGGGGGCAGGAGGAGGAGAAGTGGACGACAGAGAATGAGATGGCTGGATGGCATCACTGACTCGATGGATGCGAGTTTGAATGAACTCTGGGAGTTGGTGATGGACAGGGAGACCTGGCGTGCTGCAATTCATGGGGTTGCAAAGAGTTGGACATGACTGAGTGACTGAACTGAAATATCAGAAGACATGAATCAGTGGAGTCCAACAATGTAACATACCACCAAATCATACATCATTAATACAAAAGTGATAACACAGGGGAATTATGTTCAAAAATATCAGTGAACACAAATAGAAAGAAATAAGAAATTGCCGTAGTACTAGCAGACAAATTAGATTTCAGGGGAAAAGGATATTAAATGAGACAAAAGTATCATTTTATATTGCTAAAATATTTTCAATCAAAACTACATGAATATTTATTTTTTAGTGATTTGGTAACATTTTTACTGGCATTTAATTGATGCATAATTATTTAAACTTCATATGCCAAATAATTAAACAACCCTATATAAATCAAAACATGTTAACAGCTTTAGAAGAAATTGCTTAAAAGTCTAAGTATGGAAAACCTATTTATTCACCTAGGACAAAGCATCACATCAATTATTCCATTAATAAAGTTGATATAATAACAATATGTGAATGATAATATATTCTTATATTTTGTACAACTTCAACAATATAACAAGAGTTATATTGAGGTTTGATGCCTACTATCAAAAAATAATTCACCTATTCTTTTTGGGTTGTCTCACTATATATTTGGCTTCTGCTAATATCTCACTCATTTTAAGGTAGGTAGTTTATTTCTGCTGACTACAGTCAAAGTTTTGTTATGTAATTTCAGTTTCCTGTTATGAAGAATTTTATTGTCCCTATTGCCTGGCAAATTTTCTATAAAGAAGAACATTTATTCCTAAATAATTTGAAGCAATTTGCAGTTCTCTCTTTGCCAGACTCATTGCACAATAAAATATACAATCCAAAGGGTAATGCATCAAGGCATGACCTATCCTCTGACATGCCCCTGTTTGTTCACTGCTCCCCATGTTAGAGCTGTGTTACAGAGAACTTTAGTCCCCCAAAGATCAGGGAGAGAGGTAGTAGTAGTGTGTGTGGGGAAAACGATTGGCCCTGAATAATCATGAAGCAGAACTCTTCCAAGTGGAGGAAGACTGCCAGATTTCTCGCTCTCTCTCTCTCTTTTTTTTTTCTTTTGAGATTTCTGATAGGCAAAGTCTGTTTCTGATTACAAGCATGTACTTGGTAACCATGTTAAATGATATCTTTTCTTCCTGCCTCAACCCACTATGTTCCTCTAGGCTTCCTTATGATTAGAAATTAGAAAATCTTGCTTTTGAAATGTTCTGTTTTGGTTTCTGTCTCCTCCTGATTTTACAGGATCTTGGAGGGAGAGACCATCATTTATCCTTAGTTCTCTACCTGATGTATAGGATTCAGTGTGTAGAATATTGGAGGTACACCATAAATATGTATTGTGCCATCCAACAGCCCTTCCCCTATCCTATCTCTTCCATCAAAAACAAAACAAGACAGTGTTCTAGTCATATTACAATAGCAAAGGATATCTGAAAAGAAGTTTACTAAAAACTAAAAGCATGGAAATTGTTTTCCAAATGAAAGATGATGAGTAACCAAAGGCACAAAAAGAGTTAAAGCCTTAGAGAGCAATGGTCTGAAAGTGGTAAGTGGTAAGATAATCTTTAGTTAAAAAGGTTCTAGAACTGGAAAGATGTAAACATAGATATGATAAATAGGAAGCAGGGCCATGATCCTGGGCATGTGACCTGTATGTAATATTTGGTTTAACACTCTGCTATTACTGTTTTGAAATACTTAATACATTTTCCACAGGAAACCTCACATTTTCATTTTCATTTTTTTATTGTGCTCTACAAATTATGTAGCTGGTATTGGCAGAAAAGTTTTATAAGATGTGGAAGTATTTATTCCACTTTCCTTTATATTCGGCTCTTCTTCAGTAGCTTGGCTACTGTTTTTGATTTTAAATCTATCATATGTTTGTGTGTGTGCATGTGCGTGCATGTGTGTGTGTGTGTGTGTGTGTGTGTGTACCTTCAGCAATATGTTATGATGAAATTGTTATAAATTAAGAAACTTGTAAAAAGCTTCCAAAATTACCCAAAACTCAATACCTAGGAGCTGACATTAACATTTTTAATATACTTGTTATGTCTAATTTCTATGTACTTTTCTCTAAAAAGTTAAAATAACTCTTAATATCCCCCCTACTTTGTAGTCCTTTTTCTTTGGTCTTATAATTAAATACTTTATATAAAAATGACTAAATGATAATCCAACTCTGTGGTTGCAATATTATTGGACTTTCTCATTCACCATGTTTCATTATTCTTTTGTTCTCATTGTTATTTTTCTACCCTAGCTGTTAAGCTTGCCTTTGCAAGCATATGAGAGAATACTGAAAATGGGTCTTTCCTAGATAATTAAGGAATATATTTTCCCTACATGTTGGATGTAATATTCACGAAGTAGCAAATAATCTACTTTTCACAAGATATTTGTATGATTTGATTACTTTTAAAATGACATTGATGTCTGTGTGACTCTAAATGGCATTCTTAAAACCAGGAATCTATAGGTTCATGTTACTCTCAAACCTACTTTAAGCAGCAGCATCTAGGAAATTGCTTTAACAACTTTTTTTTTTTTTTGAGACCTGAATATCTTTTCCTCCAATAGTGTCAGGAGATAGGGACTGTTTTATAAATAGAAATAATATGACAACTCTCTATTTACTGTGAAAGGCATCCTGTGTACTACAGCTTTATCATGTAGCCTTTGTAAGATTTCACATGATAGTCATTATAGAATGAAGTCACTTTTTGCTTTAAAGAGTGGAATGCCAGTCAAAGTCCAACAAGTTTCTTGAGAAGTGGACCACTTTGCTTTAAAGTTTGGGTCTTACTCCTCATTCATCATTCTCAAGAGGTCAGATTAAAACTGTATCTGTATTTTAGTATAAATGTGCGTGCGTGCTCAGTCCTGTGTGACTGTTTGTGACACTGGATTGTAGCCCACCAGGCTTCTCTGTCCAGGGAATTTCCCAAGCAAGAATACTGGAGTAGGTTGTCATTTCCTTCTCCAGGGGATCTTCCTGACCCAGGGATCAAACCCATGTCTCCTGTGGTGGCAGGCAGGATTTTTACCACTGAGCCACCAGGGAAGCCCCATTTTAGCATAAAGTCAGAGCTTAAATGTACAGTAGAAAATTAGAATAGTCTAATAAGAACTATTGGGAGACACTGAAGCACAAACTATTTTTTCTCTGTAAATCAAGTAGATGACTTTCTGTGGTTAATTATAAGTGTGTTTTCATCATTGCATTTTAACACCAATTACACATAAGTCATTTCAAAGGGCAGTGTCTCTGTGTACAATTTTCTTAAAATTTTTAAATTTAAAATTGAAAATCTGGAGTTCAATTAACAGAGTGTGTATTGACTGGATTTTGTAAAGAAAATTCTGCAGATAGTATATTAATTAATTTCCAACATTCTCATTGTGCTAAACAATCTAAAGGAAATGAATTGGCTATGCTACACTCTTTGCATTCACCATGTTACTCAATTTTCACAAACTTCCTGAGAGGTAGTTATCCTTTTTGCCCCAGTTTTAGAAATAAGGAGCTCAGAATTAGAAACATAAAGGATCTTGTTCAAGTTTATATAGTTACTAAATTGTGGAGCTGGATTTGAATGCTGCTTGTAGTCTGAAATCATAGTCCCTTCACTTAACGGATTATGATGGGATTTGCTTAAGCTTTTCCAACTTCCCCTGTGTTTTATGTAGCTATAGTACACCATCAAAACCAAGAGATTATACTGGCACAACACTTTAAACTACAGAAATGACTCAGACTTCACCCGCTTCTACCCGTACTCAGGGGTGTGTATATGTGTACATGTTTGGGGGTGTATGAAATTTTATCACATGTTTAGATTTATATAAATCCCAAGTTACCTCAACTTAATGTTTCACTTCTGGGGAAAGTTAGAGTTAGTACCTTGGAGCTAATTCAACCATATACAATGCAAGCATGCACATAAATAAGAGACAAGCTGTGCAAGGCTGGATTCAGCCTGAATAGGCTCATGCATCCACAAAGAGGACGATCTGCAGAGATGAGCTGAACAATGTCCTTTAAGAAGGTATGAGTGGTGTCAAGGTAATGGCAATTAGGCAACAAATCTAAGGAGACAGAAGAAAGATTCAAAACTGGGCACAAATCCAAGGGGCAGCAATTTGCAGAATGTGGTTGATGGTAGTGCAACCACATTAGTCTTTGAGTCACAAGCTACTGTCAAAACAGAGGTGAATTTTTTTAATAATAGCTTTTCTTTCTAGTTAACTGCCCATAATATATGTGAATGGGTAGGACTAGCTCAAGGGAGTGGAATTGTGATGGGCAATTTTTATTTCAAATATACTATACATTTTATAGAAGTTTTTCCCAAAGCCTGGTACAAGTAAAATGGTATCATTCCCTTGTTACAGAGTTCAATCTCCTATGCATTCACACCAAGCCGCTTGGTGATGGCACTGATGCCTGTTTCTGCCAAGGTGCTACTGGCCCTGATTCTATCTGCTACTGAAGGTCAGAAGGGGTGAGCTGCAAAATAGTGGGTTGGCAATGATTAAAGAACCCACCTGCCAAAGGAGGAGACATAAGAGATGGTGGGATCCCTGTGTTGGGAAGATCTCCTGGAGGAGGGCATGGCAATCCACTCTAATATTCTTGCCTTGAGAATCCCATGGACAGAAGAGGTACGCTAGTCCACAGGGTCATAGAATCAGATGTGGCTGAACCTACTTAGCATGCAATGATCATAAATTCTCTCAGCAATGAAAGTATTAAGTCTTATGCATTACAGGGCTGAACATTTGTTGGGATTATCAGGTTACTTTAGATGAAAGAACAAAACCCCCACAAATCTGCCAAATATTCTTTTCATGTTATGTACACCTGAAATACTTCCTTGCACCATCTCCCTTTTTATACCTGAGTTTATTCAATTAAAAAATATAAAGATGTCTAATCCTCAATCATAATTCATAATCTTAAAACTGAATATTCTCTAGGACAGGCATCTTGTGTTAATCATTTTCTTTATTTTTGATTATATGGGGCATGCTGAATTGACACACAGTTGATGTTCAATAAATTTAGGCTAAACTGAACAAGAACAATATTTACTGAATGCTCAATAAGGGTCAAAACTATGTTAAATCCTTAGGTACTTATTCCTTATCCACAGGGGTTAAGAAGGCATTATACAGAGAAGCTAAGTCCAATGCAATAAATCAACAGGGTAAGACCACATAGCTAGTTAGAGAACTAGAATTTTATCTGAAATTTTCATCACATTTATCTTTTTCTCCAGTCACTGAAGTGCCGTTTTGTGACCTACTTAAATTCATTGTTTTTATATAATTAAACCTACCATATAGAGAAAAGACTNTGATGCTGAAGCTGAAACTCCAGTACTTTGGCCACCTCATGCGAAGAGTTGACTCATTGGAAAAGACTCTGATGCTGGGAAGGATTGGGGGCAGGAGAAGGGGACGACAGAGGATGAGATGGCTGGATGGCATCACTGACTCAATGGACGTGAGTCTGAGTGAACTCCGGGAGTTGGTGATGGACAGGGAGGCCTGGCGTGCTGCGATTCATGGGGTTGCAAAGAGTCGGACACGACTGAGCGACTGAACTGAACTGAACTTTTTTAAAGTTAGAAGCTATTTTAATTGAAAATTCCTTAGTATGTGAGTGCCCAAAATAAAATCAATAAAACCAAAAGCCATTTTAGGAAATAATAGCAAATATCTAATTCTAGGTCAGTGAGAATAACAGAATAGAGTTGATGTTTGTCTGAAAGATGTACAGAACTACTTCAAAGAAAGAAGCTCCTTACCTCTTTAATAGTGAAGAGGGAGTAGTCAGGGGATCCTTGCAAAGACATCCTTTCACCATTACAGACTGGTTTGGCTTATCTGTATTCCTCATTCCTCCTTCCCCCATTCCCTTCAAAAAAATATTCTTGTAGTCCAGCTTACTGTAGTGTGGTTTTATTATCTCAACTTGGAAAACTGAGAGAGAAAAATGGATAAACTATAGAGTGGAATGTCAATATAAAAATAAGTAAAGCTGCAAATGGTGTTGAGAGAGCAGGGGAAGCAAATTTAAAGTCAGATCACAGATTATTATAACCATTTCAGACATTTTGTCTAGAAGCCTAGAGTTTTATCTCTAGGTCTGCAGGTATGTTTTGCTATCAATATATCTAAAAGAAAAAAAATATAAATTCTCAACTATTCAAATCAAAATTTTGAAAGTTAAGTAGTAATTGAAAAACATGTCTTATGTCATGCTAACAGAAAAAAAGTCAGAATATAACATTAATTGCATCTATTCAAAGAGTGTGCCTTGAATGAGTATGACGGATCTTGGCAGGACTAAAAATTTGCTGTTGTACCCGATGATATCCCTGTGAGACAATTTAACCAACTTCCTTGGATTTAAACCATATACTTTGTGAATAAATATGTATTTTTTTCTTCAAAATGATTCATAGTTCCTTTCCATGGATGTATATTGTGTGTTAATCACTCAGTCCTGTCTGACACTTTGTGAGCCCATGGATTGTAGCCCACTAGGCTCCTCTGTCCATGGGATTTCTCAGGCAAGAATACTGCAGTGGGTTGCCATTCCCTGCTCCAGGGGCTCTTTCCCAACCAGGGATCGAACCCAGGTCTCCTGCCTTGCAGACAGATCCTTTACTGTCTGAGCCACCAAGGAAGCCCTTTTAATGTACAGCATAAAATAAAACAGACAGTTGGTGAATTCTGAGGACTAGACAGACACAGTTGCTTCCTTGGAGCCATAGTCAGATGCCCATCATTGCATTTTCCTCCTTATGCTTCTTCACCTGTTCCTACTGCGAAGTTTTAGCATTTGTGCTGATTTGAGTTTTAGGATAAAACCAGAAACCACAGTTAAAATTGTCTAATTTTCTACAGTCTTAAAGAAAAAGCTAACTATTAAGGACTGTATTTTTGAAATATTTCCAATCCATTTCACTGTTAAAATCATGGATGCCATGATTACATCAGACTGTTCTACCAATAGAAGCTTGGAACAAGGGATATCACAATCTAAAGGGAGGTAAGACATTAGTTTTCCCATTAAATTAAAAAATTAAACAAGCAAGCATTTAATATCCACTATGACAATTTGAAAATCATTAAAATATATTTGTCCTTCAAACAACTCTGGATTATGGGATCAAATGAGGCAATGAATGTAAAATAAATTTATAATTTTCAAAAGGTTGTAATTATTGCTATGTAATAGCAAATAGTGATTTGCAATAATCTAATAATTCAAGTAAGTTGTCATCTGGAGTTTCATTCTCTGAATAAATTCTATCAGTAGGAATTGAATCCAATTCCATGATTCACCTATTGCTCCTTTCCTGTCTACCTTATAAACAGCTCCCTTCTTTGCTGTTTAATTAATATTACAAAGTGTTCCAGGACCCTTAGAAAGAAGCATCAGGTGTACTCAATTGTTGTATTTAATATATACATAATGTTTTTCATACTCCCACATAATATAAGGTAAAATATTATAAAGGTTGATAAGCATATATTTGTAATTTATTTTAAAATCAGTGAATAAATAGATTTTCACAGCAGTGAGGTTTGAAATGATCGGTAAAATTGCAAAAAAAATTCTTAGCCACATTTTGATCACTTAAAACATAGCAGGATTTGTGTTAAGTGCATTTGATACAATGATGAACAGGACAGGACCTCTGACTACAGAGAACTTACCTTCCAATTAAAAATCAATTGGAGTTTTAAAGAAGATGGAAGTAAAATTTTTACCTAATTATGATCATATTTAGAAACAGTTAATTTACGTAGAAACAATAGATATCTCAGATGTTTATTTTTTTGATCTGATACAAAGATATTCTAAAAAATTGACTGTGGGCAATTTGGAATATGTAAGAAAAAATAGAGTCTTCATGAGAACTGTAAATAAAATAAAGACACATTAATTTGTTAGTTGTAGATTCACTCTTTGTTATCTTCTGCTCTTTAAACTTTGCCTCATTGATAATATTGATTTAGCTGACTTGTGCTTTGTGGCTATCATTTTGATACTTCCATGCAGAAGACTGAAACATTTTTGTATACTTAAAATTACACTTGAAAGGTGATATCGATGCATTATTTAATAGCTATCCATAATATTTTTTTCCTACAAATTATGCAGGAACTAGGCTGTAGAATGCTTTATTATTTTCAATTTTAATGTTACAAAGTAGAAGAAAAGTAAAACAACAGACTGGAAGTAGGACAATAATCCTGGATTCCAGATGGGAACACATGAAAGTGAAACTAGGGTGACATTTATAAAACACTCCTGGTGGGCACTGCATCTCATAAAAGCCACATAAGAGTTTTGGGGATGAATATTTTCTATTTTTGTTTAGAATATGGAACCTGGAGATAAGGAATTTTGAGCATTTGTCCCAAGAATGGGAATAAAACCTTGACTCAGATTTTCCAAGACAAGTATTCTTATTATTATAACATATTTTGACCTATTTTAAAGGAAGTAGGGCCTTAATAAAATTGTCTGGAAAATTCTAATAGAGTGTTTCTACTTCCAATACCCAAGTATATGAGATGCTTTTCTAAACAATAGAATTACCTCATTTGGGGTACTTCCCAAGTGGCTCTAGTGGTAAAGAATCCACCTGCTAATGCAGGAGATGCAGAAGACATGGGCTGAATCTCTGGGTCGGGAAGATCCCCTGGAATAGGAAGTGGCAACCCACTCCAATTCCATGGACAGAAGAGTCTGGTAGGCTCAGTCCATGGGGCTGCAAATAGTCAGACATGACTGAGCAAATGAACACACTCCATTATAATGATAGTTTATACCCTCTTTTTAAAAATCAGACTCTAAGAAACAACTCATCTTGAGCAAGGGAGAGAGAGGAAGGAAGGAAAGGAAGGAGAAGAGGGAGGGAGGGAAGGAAAGAAGGAAAGAAGGAAAAAAGAATTCTTCCTTTAGCACATCTTAGTAAAGAATTTTTATAATGCCAAAAAAAATGTTCAATTTGGCAGATTTCACAGCTTTATAAAGAAAAAAAATACAATTATTGAGAACATGTGTGAGGGAAATATAAGAATCCTTTGACATTGCACCAAAAAATTAATATATGCATAAACAAGCATAAAACAGATACTCATACATATCAGAAACTACTAATAATCTCAAACTGTTAATAAAATCCTAAAACAATATAAACAATCTCGATGTAACCCACATAGGATATGAAAGTTTGTGAATGAGATAAAATAATCTGTATAACACAAGGGAAATTCAGGAAAAACTTTAGCCAGTCTTTCTGGGGCCACTATATTCAATTCTAGGTACACCAGGACCACATCATATTTTACCATCACTTAGCATGGTGAGATTGAGATTTCTGCCTGATTTGATTTTGTAGTCCCCATTACAGTGATTTTATATATATATAAAATCTGGTTGTGCTGGGGTCTTAGTTGCAGCATGTGAGATCGAGTTCTCTTATCAGGAATCAAATCTGGGCCTCTTACACTGACAGCATGGAGTCTTGGCTCCTGGACAAACATAGAAATCCCAGGTGAAGACTAAGTTAGAAATCACAGAGAGAGATTTTCAAATTTTTCAATTATCAGTGGGAGGAGAACTTTGGATCCTGGCTTTCACACCAGGAATTTTCAAGTTCAGTTCAGTTCAGTTCCATTTCAATCACTCCATCTGGTCCGACTCTTTGCAACCCCATGAATTGCAGCACGCCAGGCCTCCCTGTCCATCACCAACTCCCGAGGTTCACTCATACACCTGTCCATCGAGTCAATGATGCCATCCAGCCATCTCATCCTCTGTCGTCCTCCTGCCCCCAATCCCTTCCAGCATGAAAGGCTTTTCCAATGAGTTAACTCTTCGCATGAGGTGGCCAAAGTACTGGAGTTTCAGCTTCAGCATCATTTCTTCCAAAGAAATCCCAGGGCTGATCTCCTTCAGAATGGACTGGTTGGATCTCCTTGCCATCCAAGGGACTCTCAAGAGTCTTCTCCAACACCACAGTTCAAACGCATCAATTCTTCGGCGCTCAGCCTTCTTCACAATCCAACTCTCACATCCATACATGACTACTGGAAAAGCCATAGCCTTGACTAGACAGACCTTAGTCGACAAAGTAATGTCTCTGCTTTTGAATATGCTATCTAGGTTGGTCATAACTTTTCTTCCAAGGAGTAAGCATCTTTTAATTTATGGCTGCAGTCACCAATTGCAGTGATTTTGGAGCCCCCCAAAATAAAGTTTGACACTGTTTCCCCATCTATCTGCCATGAAGTGATGGGACCAGATGCCATGATTTTCGTTTTCTGAATGTTGAGATTTAAGCCAACTTTTTCACTCTCCTCTTTCACTTTCATCAAAAGGCTTTTTAGTTCCTTTTCACTTTCTGCCATAAGGGTGGTGTCATCTGCATATCTGAGGTTATTGATATTTCTCTCGGCAATCTTGATTTCAGTTTGTGTTTCTTCCAGTCCAGTGTTTCTCATGATGTACTCTGCATATAAGTTAAATAAGCAGGGTGACAATATACAGCCTTGACGTACTCCTTTTCCTATTTGGAACCAGTCTGTTGTTCCATGTCCAGTTCTAACTGTTGCTTCTTGACCTGCCTACAGATTTCTCAAGAGGCAGGTCAGGTGGTCTGGTATTCCCATCTCTCTCAGAATTTTCCACAGTTTATTGTGATCCACACAGTCAAAGGCTTTGGCATAGTCAATAAAGCAGAAATAGATTTTTTTCTGGAACTCTCTTGCTTTTCCCATGATCCAGTGGATGTTGGCAATTTAATCTCTGGTTCCTCTGCCTTTTCTAAAACAAGCTTGAACATCAGGGATTTCACGGTTCACGTATTGATGAAGCCTGGCTTAGAGAATTTTGATCATTACCCTACTAGCATGTGAGATGAGTGCAATTGTGTGATAGTTTGAGCATTCTTTGGCATTGCCTTTCTTTGGGATTGGAATGTAAATTGACCTTTTCCAGTCCTGTGGCCACTGCAGAGTTTTCCATATTTGCTAGCATATTGAGTGCAGCACTTTCACAGCATCATCTTTCAGGATTTGAAAGAGTTCTACTGGAATTCCATCACCTCCACTAGCTTTGTTCATAGTGATGCTTTCTAAGGCCCACTTGACTTCACATTCCAGGATGTCTGGCTCTATATGAGTGATCACACCATTGTGATTTTCCGGGTCGTGAAGATTTTTTTTGTACAGTTCTTCTGTGTATTCTTGCCACCTCTTCTTAATATCTTCTGCTTCTGTTAGGTCCATACCATTTCTGTCCTTTATCGAGTCCATCTTTGCATGAAATGTTCCCTTGGTATCTCTAATTTTCTTGAAGAGATCTCTAGTCTTTCCCATTCTCTTGTTTTCCTCTATTTCTTTGCATTGATAGCTGAAGAGGGCTTTCTTATCTCTTCTTGCTATTCTTTGGAACTCTGCCTTCAGATGCTTATATCTTTCCTTTTCTCCTTTGCTTTTCGTTTCTCTTCTTTTCACAGCTATTTGTAAGGCTTCCCCAGACAGCCATTTTGATTTTTTGCATTTCTTTTCCATGAGGATGGTCTTGATCCCTGTCTCCTGTACAATGTCACGAACCTCATTCCATAGTTCATCAGGCACTCTATCTATCAGATCTATCAGATCTATCTATCTATCAGATCTATTTCTCACTTCCACTGTATAATCATAAGGGATTTGATTTAGGTCATACCTGAAGGGTCTAGCAGTTTTCCCTAATTTCTTCCATTTCAGTCTGAATTTGGTAATAAGGAGTTCATGATCTGAGCCACAGTCAGCTCCCAGTCTTGTTTTGTTGACTGTATAGAGCTTCTCCATCTTTGGCTGCAAAGAATATAATCAATCTGATTTTGGTGTTGAACGTCTGGTGATGTTCATGTGTAGAGTCTTCTCTTGTGTTGTTGGAAGAGGGTGTTTGCCATGACCAGTGCATTTTCTTGGCAAAACTCTATTAGTCTTTGCCCTGCTTCATTCTGCATTCCAAGGCCAAATTTGCCTGTTACACCAGGTGTTTCTTGACTTCCTACTTTTGCATTCTAGTCCCCTATGATGAAAATTTTCAAACATTCTCCTAATTTGAAAAACCTAATTTATGATTTTACCCTAAAAATCATTGTTCAAATGGGAAACAAGCACAGGTAATGATCTTGAGAACTAACAATCTCTATAAATTAGACTTGACACTTTCTAGTTCTGTTAAGTTTAGGAAGTATGTAACCACTCTAGGTCTCAGGTCCATAATTCTGAAATGTTGGCATTAATAACCTACTTTTTATCATTGTCCATTCATTCAGCCATTCATTTGATTATTCATTATTTACTCAGTACTTACTATATTCCAGGCATTGTGGGTAAAACAATGGAACCACAACAATGAAAAGTATCTGTTTACTTGGAGCTTTAATTCAGAGAGGAAGAATGATTGATGTATACATATGATAATATTTGGTAGTAAGAGTAGTATGAAACAAATAACAAAGACAGAAAGAGAATCACAAGTGATGGTTCATGCAATTTGTGTAAGATGGTCTGGGAGAAGTCACTAAGCAGATGTCACTGAGAATTAGGTAGAAGTGTGCATGATATGATCAAAGAACCGTAGGAAAGCCAGTGTGATTGAGTCACAATTAAAGAAGAGAGGAATTATAGTAAAATATTTTCTAAGGGTAGCCAGAAGCTAGATCATGAATAGGTCATGATAAAGAGTCACTGAAGTTTAAAAACAGACAAGGATATTAATCAAATATGCATCCTTATTTCTGTGACTGTTTTTTTTAATAGCCAGTATTAATTTGTCTTGCACTTAAGCAATGCTTTTTGAGTGTCCACAGTTTCCTTGCACTTTAAAATGAGCTAGAAAAAAAATAGGAAATCACAAGACTGTGTTCTTAATAGTAATGAATGTTCAACATGGAAATAAACAAACAAAAATACAAACAATTTAGTCCATTAACCTCATCTCCTAGAGTCTCAGTAAATATTGACTCAAAAATAACAACATGAATTACAAGGCAAAGAATTAAAATCAAGTTTTAACAGGGTCGTTTTGAGGCATCACTAGTCATTCACTATTTTTAAAATTATCAATTGGTATATTTCTTACTATGTTCTGAGGAAGCCTATTATTTGCACCGTTTAAAGTCCAAGATAAATTTTCTATCCTATACAGTTTCCTTACTTTATCACACCTCATGGAAGCTTGATGCATCAGGGAGAAACTTGAATAGAGTTGGTTGTGAGCATTAATGTGACTTAGAAGTAACTGAGCTAGGATGTGTTTGTCCTCACCAACACTGGCTGCTGCTGCTGCTGCTGCTGCTGCTAAGTCACTTCAGTTGTGTCTGACTCTGTGTGACCCCATAGACAGCAGCCCACCAGGATCCCCCGTCCCTGGGATTCTCCAGGCAAGAACACTGGAGTGGGTCGCCATTTCCTTCTCTAATGCATGAAAGTGAAAAGTGAAAGGGAAGTCGCTCAGTCAGGTCTGACTCTTTGCGACCCCATAGACTGCAGCCCACCAGGCTCCTCCATTCATGGGATTTTCCAGGGAAGAGTACTGGAGTGGGGTGCCATTGCTTTCTCCGAACACCGTCTAGGGAACCATGTCTGCTCTCCATGGCCAAGAGTTCTGAGTGCAATACTTGCTAATAAATTGTGAAATAAACATTGGAAACCTGAAATGTAAGTAAGAGGAATTATCAAAACACATAATAGATATGAAACCCCATGTTGAACGAGACATTGTGTTAAAAATTGTTTGTTTGTTTGTTTTTTGTCTAGAATAGAGAAGATGGGAGAGTAACACTTCCCTACAGAAATGCTTTCATGAAAAAGAAAACAATCCAGGCTGAGATGGACTTTCTATGAGTCATGAGTTCAATAACATCACCAGATACATTGAAAGAAAAAGAATGATTGCTGTATAAAGGAAAATCACAAGCAACCTTGGTTCAAAGATGGGGATAATAGACTATGAAATTCTTTTTTTTTTTTTTAATCAAGGAATACAACTTTATTTGGAAAGCTAGGCGTCCTAGAAGATGGCAGGCTAGTGCCCCAGCGTATCGTCTTATCTGGGTCTGAATGCCAGTTTCTTTTATAGACAAAGAAGAGTAGGAGGTGAGGAAAGTGAAAGTGACGTCGCTCAGTTGGGTCCGACTCTTTGCGACCCCATGGACTGTAGCCTACCAGGCACCTCTGTCCATGGGATTTTCCAGGCAAGGGTACTGGAGTGGGCTGCCATTTCCTTCTCCAAGATTGAAATTCTTAACCCTTGACAAGCTTCTTTTATTCTGAAAAACTCAATGTCACACGATAGGAAACAATCTCAGTATTATTTCATCCTCATTTTTCCTACAATCCTACCCATGGTTGTGTTTATAACGTATAAAATTTTTGTCTTCCTTTCTTCACATTATTAATTGTATTTCCTATGTCAATCAGTACTTAATAAACATTATTCAAAGCATTGTATAATATTCCAAATATTTCCTACTATCCCATAATTTACTTAACCAGTTTCCTACTTTGTGATTTTTCAGTATTATAAGTAACACGGTAAAAATAATCAGGCAATAAAAATTTTACTCTGTTTTGGATAGTCCCTTATGTTAGTTTCCCAGAAACTGAGCTATTGACTTCAGTTACATAAATAGTTTATAAGACTTTTAATCTGTGAAACCTAACTTTCAAATGAATAATGTCTTTTAGACTATTTCAAGTATTTTTAATGAATTGTAATGCAAACTTTTTGAGGACTATAATTAATATTTTAGTCAATGCATGATACATTTAGCTGAGTTAATATTAAAAAACACAGAACAAAAATTTTTAGAATGATATGTGGTGTTAATAATCATTATCACTCACATTTAGAGAGGGCTTATTGAATGGCTGTTTCTTATTCTTGTTTATCTTGCTCCATTTTCAGAATAATCTTAAGAGAGGTCTTTATTTTGTGGATGAAGAAACTTTAGACCCTTGTTACACAGATAGCAAATGACAGCATCTATACTGCTAGACTCCAAAGCTGACAAGTTTTTTAAATGAACTATTTTGTTTATTTATGGATTCCAATACATTTTTTAAAATTGGATTCTTTGTTTTAGGGTATGTTTGTTCCCTATAAATTGGGCTGTGCCCAGTGGTATACTGAGAAACTGGTTCTCCAAGAACAATGACAGCAAGAAACACTGAAATGCAGTGTTTGCCCTTTTTAGATACTTTGATGATGGCCAATTTCCATCTACATGATGTCACCAAACATGGAGAGATGTAAATATTCAGCTCTCATAAGCTGGCGTAGTCAGTGCTGGCACACCGCTGACTGTGCAGTTATCAGTTCAACTGGTGGGGTCCCCAACCTCTGGGATATAATGAGGTGGCTGCTGCTGCTGCTGCTGCTAAGTCACTTCAGTTGTGCCCGACTCTGTGCGACCCCATAGATGGCAGCCCACCAGGCTCCCCCGTCCCTGGGATTCTCCAGGCAAGAACACTAGAGTGGGTTGCCATTTCCTTCTCCAGCGAGTGAAAGTGAAAAGGGAGAGAAGTTGCTCAGTCATGTCCAGTTGTGTCCCCATGGACTGCAGCCTACCAGGCTCCTCCATCCATGGGATTTTCCAGGCAAGAGTACTAGAGTGGGTTGCCATGGCCTTCTTGAGAATGAGGTAGAGCTGATGTAATAATAATAGCAATAAAGAGCACAATGAATACAATGCACTTGAGTCATCCTGAAACCATGCCCTCTCCCCCAGGTTTGTGGAAAAGCGTCTGCCTCCAATGTGGGAGACCCGGGTTCGATCCCTGGGTCAGGAAGATCCCCTGGAGAAGGAAATGGTAACCGACTCCAGTATTCTTGCCTGGAGAATCCCATGGCCGGAGAGGCTGGTAGGCTTCAGTCCATGGGGTCGCAAAGAGTCGGACACGACTGAGCGACTTCACCCCCCTTCTCCGAGAATGAGGTGGAGCTGATGTAATAATAATAGCAATAAAGAGCACAATGAATGCAATGCACTTGAATCATCCCGAAACCATGCGCTCTCCCCCAGGTTTGTGGAAAAATTGTCTTCCACAAAACCAGTCCCTGATGCCAAAAAGGCTCGAGACCACTGAAATGAAACAGGAACTAGATCCTGTGAATATTCTTCCTTTTCCAGTCTGCTCCATTAGGCTTTGTGAAAAGGGGGCACTGCAGAGATATTGGAAGACAAGAGGATATTGGAAGATACCACTGGAGAGATATTGAAAGACCAGAGCACTGTTTCCAAAATTCTTTCAGCAAAGAAGCAAATAGTTCAGGGGAAAAAAAAGGGTAAGCAGCCATGATAGAAAGTTTCTCGGCCACTTGGTGAGTGCTTCCTACAAAGTGGTTCTGGCCCAGCCCCTTTGGGGCATTTCATTGTCTGTGTGGTTCTGTGGCAGCCACACACTCTCCAGTGTGAATTGCCCTGGCAGTAAAATATGCTGTGGGTCTGTGACAGCCTTGGATGGTGGGAGGTGGGAAGTAGTTATCTTCTAAATTTTTAGTTCTTTCTTGTTTATTTTCTCTCACATATTTGTGAGCCTAGACATGCATGCTGCCTTCTGCATCTGTAATTTCTGGACTTCTTAGACCCTTCTTTAACCTCTTTTAGTAATCATCTTTTCAATCCATCACACTATTTGAATTACTGGTGTGGTTTCTCTTTTCAGGACACTGACTGATACATGGGCTTACTGAAAGAAACAAATGAAAAGTAGGATGCAAGTCTCTTTGACCAAAATTTTTCCAGCAGCATCGTGAAGTCATGAAGTCGCTCAGTTGTGTCTGACTCTTTGTGACTCCATGGACTGTAGCCTACCAGGCTCCTCCATCCATGGAATTTTCTAGGCAAGAGTACTGGAGTGGGTTGCCATTTCCTTCTTCAGGGGATCTTCCCAACCCAGGGATCGAACCCGGGTCTCCCGCATTGCAGTCAGACACTTTACCGTCTGAGCCACCAGGGAATATGGTCAAAATGAAACTATTCTTAGTATTCTTCATCATCCTCCAAGGGATGTATAGTTTAATCTGAAATTTAAATAAGTAACAATAATTATAATAATAGTGTTAATAACTTACAGTAAGTGTCTATTATATATGAGGCACGTGCCAAAATCTGCTATGAGATAAAGCATTCTCAAGGTTCTCCTTTGAGGAGAATAGTCATTTGAAAGATAAAGAAAGGCCAGTGGACATGCAGCCATAAAAAAGTAAAGTCAGAACTCAAGCTCTAAAGCGTGTTCTCTTCATAACTCTATTCTACCTTTTAAAAAATTGTCTTTCACTGTAACTATTAAGATATTAATTTTGAAGAAGTATCTGCCAGAAAAAAAGAAAATAACCAATGAATTTCATTCCATTATGATGTACTCCAAAATTATTATATTCTCTTTTTTTAGAAGTTAAGGAATCTTCTGGAATTTTTTTTTAAAGTAGTTTCACAGTCACTTGTTCCACTTGAAGAAATAACTTGAAAACTAGAAAACCTGCTTCATTTGGTGAATACTTGAAATTTTCCCAGCTAATGCTGAGAATAAAAGAGCTTCCAAATTCATTAATTACCCTTAATATTCAATTCTCAAGTATAATGAATTCCATTTTCACACATATCTGAGAAAATTGCATTGGAAAGTTAACATATTGCCTTTTTCTGGGTTTCAGTGAATACCTCAATGTGAAAGCAGATCAGTCTGAACTCGAAACTCCTTGGCAGACTTAACATTTATTCTCTCAGCCCCCAGATTAGATGTCAGTCATGCTGATCCTCACCACCCCACCACTCTAATACAATAACTTAAAGTCATGATTCTACCGGCACAATATACTTACAACAGGATCCTGTTTTGTACCATAGCAGTACCAGCAGTGCTTACAACACATATCATCTACCTCACCACATGCCCAAAGTCCTCCTTGCACTTAAGCATGGACATGGAACTACTTATGGCAACTGTGTTGTCGATAGAAGTGATGAGTATTATTTTCAGGATTAAGTACTGAAAAGCCATCAGTCTTTTTTCCATGCTGTGGGATCTGAGAATGTGTTGGTGGTACAGCTATGGCGGGGTTTTGCAACCTGGCTACTATGGTCATTTTGAACCAGGTAATCCTGAGTGTGAAAGTGTTAGTCACTAAGCTGTATTCAATGCATTGTGACCCCATGGACTGTAGCCCGCCAGGCTCCTCTGTCCATGGGACTTCCCAGGCAAGAATAGTGGAGTGGGCAGCCGTTTCCTTTTCCAGGGAATCTCCCAACCCAGGGATCAAACTCACATCTCCTGTGTCTCCTGCATTGCAGGCAGAATCTTTACTGTCTGAGCCACCAGGGTGTGGGGGGCAGGATACATCTTATGAATTGTAGAATGTTTTATGGCATCCGTCACCAGTAGCTTCCAGCGTCATTCTCTCCAGTTATGACAATAAGTGATATATTATGGCACTGAAAAATACCTTCTTGGGAGATACTCGCTCCAAGCGAAAGCCAGTGAATTTCAAGATAGTAGAGCTGTCGCCAGCCCAGTTCTCTGAGAAACTAAATGAAGCAGAGCACCTCACTCCTGTATACTGTGTAACATATGTGAAATAAAATACACACACAAATATATTTTAAAAAGAAAAAAATCATAAAAGGCAACTTTTATGATAAGCCAGTGATATTTAGAAATTGTTATAGTTGTAGAGCTGATCCTGATTGGTGTATACTCTACCTGTGCTTTTCTTAGCAAACATGTGTATGTCTATGGTATCGGTTATTTGGAGGATTGGCACTTTATTTTATGTCTTCCAATGTCTTCTCTAATATCCTAGAACTTTATCCATCTATCATATTGTCATCACCCATTAGTGATAATAAAAGACAATACACCCACCCAATTCTTGTGATGTAAGAAAATTTGGAAAACTAAGAGTCAATTTTTTGTTGTCTCCTTTTGTCTTATCTAGCAAAGATTCCCCTAGATCTGGGGGCAGAGGAGCCTGATAGGCTACAGTCCAGGGAGTTGCAAAGAGTTGGACATGATTAAAGCGACTGAGCACGCATGCATGCATGCCCCTAGATTTTATTTCATAAGTATCTCAAACACCTACTCTGTTCTCTGCATCTCCTATAATCAATATATTTTAAGCTATCATCAGATCTGGCCTGTATCTGTACCATGACACTATACCTCCCAGAACTCATTCCTGTATCATATACGATCTGTTTTCCAAAGAGAAGATACAAACTTTTAAAAATACGTATGGATCTGTTTGGTTGTGCCATGTCTTAGTTGCTGCGCATGGAATCTTAGATCTTCTTCTGCATGCAGGATCTTTTAGTTTTTGCGTGTAGGATCTAGTTCCTTGACCAGGGATTGAACCTGGGTCCCCTACATTGGGAGTGCAGAATCTTAGCTACTGGACCAACAGGGAAGTTCTGATAGAATTTTTTTTTTTTAATGCAGTTATGTCCACACCATTACTGTGAATATAACCTTTTAAAGATTTTTCATTCTTCTCAGGCTAAAGACCAAAGTATTTAACATGATCTATTGTCTGCACAGTGCTTACTGCTGTGGTTTAATTTCTCATCTTTTCGCCTCTACATCTCTAATGTTCCTATATCTCAAAACTTGCCATGTATTTTTGTCACTTTAGGTCCTTGTACAGGTTATTTCCATTGCTCCAAATACCCTTATTCTAACAAACTTTGTGTAGCTAACCCTATGCCTCCCTCATATCTCAGCTCAAAGGTACTTCTTTTGATACCTTCAGAAAGTCTTCTCTGAAACTCTCAACCCATCAAACTGTTTAATGATTTCTCTCAGTACTGGATCATTTTCAATTTTCAATGAAAGTACCCCAGCGTGATTGTTTATTGACGCTTATGATATCACTAGACTGAACTTTGTGAGGGTAGACCTCATCAGACATTTCTTTGACTTTACAATCCATGATGTAGTGCCTAATTTATAACAAACTCCACATAGTATTTTTAAAGGAAGGGAGGAAGGAAGAAATGAACAAATGAATGAATGAAGTTAAGGGTACAAGCAACACCTAAGGTTCTGCCAAGGTAAAGAAAAACAGATTTCTACCGACGTTTCTTCTTCTTTCATCTATACTAGGTAGTAAAAGAATACAGCTAAAAATATAGCATGTTAATATATGCTGCTGCTGCTGCTACTGCTAAGTCACTTCAGTCGTGTCTGACTTTGGGTGACCCCATAGACAGCAGCCCACCAGGCTCCCCCATCCCTGGGATTCTCCAGGCAAGAACACTGGAGTGGGTTGTCATTTCCTTCTCTAATGCATGAAAGTGAAAAGTGAAAGTGAAGTCACTCAGTCTATCTAGGTAAATGTTACAGAATTATTTTAAAATGTACAGAAACATTTAATGAATATAATAATAGAAAATAAAATATGTTAATATTTTATATAAGTTAAAAATGCCTTCACTCTTATCAACCCGCACTTATCTTGGGTTTTCAGTCTTATTCCCAGGTGTGTGTGTGTGTGTGTGTGTGTTGTGTGTAAATCACCATTGGTATGAGCAATATGCCCATGCTGAGTGACTATGCACATCTAACACTAGCAGGGTACTTAACACCAAATTAATTTCCTGTCAAAGCCACTGCATCTGTGTTTCAATTACTAAAATTCTAAATTTAGTGGAAAAGGTAACTGCTTTCTTGTTATCACTGCATTAGTATTTCTGGTGCAAACAAGAATCACAACTAAAGTGATTATTAGGGAAATGGTATATCAATGTGAATTTATGCTTACCAAATATAAGTGTCTTATTCAGATGTCATTTATGTGATTGACTCTGTTTGAGGACAAGTATTCCAAGATTGATTTTTTTTCCTTCAAACACAAGTATACAACAGAAGCTTCCGCTTAGAATCGCTCCCTTTGTCTTCACCTAGACTATGGGTATTTAGGCATTTTCATAAATATGCTGTGTTCATAATGATGTTTATCTTAAAGATCTATGAATAAACATGTTTTTGGTTAACACTATTGGTCTCACAGCCTTTTCAAAATCCTCTGCTGCCAACTAAAAACATATCCTTCACCTAACCACCCAGTATAATGAGCTAAGGTCTCAAATGCTTGTTTTTTAACAATGCCTTCTGTTTTCAGTCTAAGAAGTAATTCGTGTAATGATTTCAAGAAACACTTGTATCAAAACTGATTGCAATGGTATTAATAAGTAAAATTTTCTCCGAACTCTGCAACTAGTAATTTTGATCTTGTTAAGGGTTAAGAAATTGCCAAGTGACTTTGACATGTGAGGCTATTCATATATGTAAATACAATCAATTGGGATACTTACATTGTTCAGAAGTTTCTTCTTATTAAAGAGTCTATTGCCTGCTGATTCTCTAATTATCAATGCAGAATGAGATCTTGGGAGATGATATACTTCTCATTCTATTTATATCTCATATTTTTTTTTCTTTTTTTTTCTTTTTTATATCTCATATTTTTAAAAAATGCTCTCCCTTTCTTTCAACAGATTTGGCTACTCCTGGATCTTGTTGGAGTAGGTAGCAACCTTGAGTGCCTCTTGCTAAATACATCTACCTGAAGTTGAAAGAGTATTGATCTCAAAGCAATTGCCTTAAATCAGTATGTAAGTTAGTCATTAACTTGGTTGCTCCCTGGTAAACAGGTACTATTCTTTCTTATTGAAATAGAAAACTATTCTTGTTCTGAGTGCAAAAGAAAAGAAATCTTATATTCCATATGTTATTCTAAACACACATACACACAATTATACAATCAAGTACGTACACTTTTTCACCAAATTAATTGTCATTCATAATTTAGGTTTCTGCTCCAGTATCCTTTTAAGACATTTCTCCAGCTACTACAGTGAAAGCAAAGGTTTTTTTTTTTTTTTTNTTCTGGTTGTTTGATTTGGCTTTGGATTTTTTGCCTTATGCACTTATAGAGTCACTGTCTTTAATTTTTACCACTTATCTAAAGTTTTTGATGACTTTATTAATGTGCCTATTTTACTAATAATGTCTCTTTCCTTCATTATATTCTTCCATGTGAGAAGGCACAAACCAAGTTTTGCCCTAATAGTATTTCCAGAACCAAGGGGAGAGTTAGACATGTAGTTGGATTTGAAAGACTTTGGTATGTGGATGAATGAAGGTGGCTTACGCTTTTCAGGCTTCCCTGGTGGCTCAGATGGTAAAGCATCTGCCTGCAGTGCAGGAGACCTGGGTTTGATCCCTGGGTTGGGAAGATCCCCTGGAGGAGGAAATGGCACCCACTCCAGTACTCTTGCCTGGAAAATCCCAAGGATGGAGGAGCCTGGTAGGCTACAGTCTATGGGGTCACAGAGTCAGACACAACTGAGTGACTTCACTTCACTTCCCTTATGCTTTCAGCAGCAGATGATTTGTTTTCTCAGAACTCTGAATTGGCACAATTTCGGACCACTTCAAGTTCTATTTTAATTTCCTGTTTAATATATACCATATAGATGACATTTGCCTTCCATCCATTGCTAATGGTAACCTACTGTTAATCCAATAAGGATGCATACAAAGTTGTCTTTGTAAACTCTTAAATAAAAAGCTTATTTTATAGGGGAAATCCAAAAGATCAAAATGGGGTGAAAAATCACTGTTTGATAAGTAAAAGTGAAAGTCACCCAGTCATGTCTGACTCTTTGTAACCACATGGACTATACAGTTCACAGAATTCCCCAGGCCAGAATATTGGATTGGGTATCCTTTCCCTTCTCCAGGGGATCTTCCCAACCCAAGGATTGAACCCAGGTGTCCCGCACTGCAGGCAGATTCTTTACCAGCTAAGTCACAAGGGAAGCCCAAGAAGACTGGAATGGATAGCCTATCCCTTCTCCAGTGGATCTTCCCAATGCAGGAATCAAACTGGCTTTACCTGCATTGCAGGTGGATTCTTTACCAACTGAGCTATCAGGGAAGCCAAAAGTAACTCTTAATTCACAGAGCCATTTGTTCATTTTCTTCCATTTTCTTTTTTTTCACCTTGTCATACCTATGCTTAAATTTTTTGTGGGTTTTTCAGTATTCTTCTAGGGGAATTCTCTGATTTGAGACTTAATAAATTTTGTAAACTTATTTCTACTTATGATAACTTCCCATCTCATTTTCTTATATGTCTCTTTTAGTATTAACATATAAACTTTTAAATCATTTACACCTTCAATCTGGGCCTGAGTTTCTACTCCTCTAAAAATGAAGGATATGGGTGACCTCAAACGTTATCTCCCAGCATTGATAATCTATGATTTAGTCTTATGCCACATGGTAAATAGATAGCCATATGTAAGAGTTTTGCTACAATAATGAAGCCATATTTACAGAAACATATTTATTCAGCAAATGTTTATTGAAAACCTACAATGCATAGGCAATGCACTAGACATGATTGCCTATACCCAAAGGAGGAAATACAGATGAGATAATGAGAGCCTATGAGGATTAAATAATTTTGGCAGGTGTAAAGCATTTGAACTGAAGTGCAAACTCATGACTGAGACTCCAAGTGTTTTGTTCAAATCTGAAACCTTCTTTAACGTTCAAGTCCTATTTTCTCCAGGAAATATACTGAACAGTGTTCTCTCATTACCAAGAAATTTGGCTCTCCTTACAAATGACCACAGAGACTGACATTCAGTACTAGACGAATTGTTTCTGAGAGTTCTGAAATTAAGTACTGTCTACTTTATCATTCTGAAAGCACTTGCGGCTAAGAAATATGCTTATCTTAGTAGGAGATGAGATGAGAAACATACAAAGAAACAAGCAAATCCATAGAATGGTGGTTTACTATTTTACCGTCATCAGAATATTTGAACTTGTATTTGAGTTTCAGATTATATATCTGAAAAATGGTCACACACCCAATGAAATTTGATTTTGTAGGTTGTTGTGAGGGGTTGACAGGCTGAAGCAGTAGCTGCAAGTTAGATTCCTATGTGGTGATAACTAAGAACCAAAACACTAATTTCCAGAGCATTAAACTCAAAAGAATGTCAACTCTCTCTTTACCTAGATTTGTACCAAGATACGAAGATGAGCATTTGCCTGAGGAACTTAGTTTAGAATAGAAAAAGTTAAAGGAATGTGTTGTCTCTAGGCAAGATAGAGACAATAAGAGAGAATTAGAAGGGGGAAACAGCATGTGTTTGAAATGAGAGGAAAACAGTTGATTCACCCATGAGATCTGGTGATCCTCAAGGTGGAGAAACAAGTTTTCCATTGTATATTGAGGGTAAGACTTTGTCTTGCTGCTGAGTCAACGTCAGAAGGGCAGCAAAGAGATGGTGGTGGTCTTGCTTATCTAGGTGAAAAGCGGCAAGCCTTGGGACTGTCTGTGGATAGCATATGAGGTGAAAAATTCTGAGGGCTGGAAGAAAGCCTCTAAGTTAATCTAAGAATGGAAACTGACCACCCTAGGGGCATTGTTAAGAATGTCCATGTGGGAGGAAGCATTAGAATGGCATTCTTTTATGATATGTGCAGTATGTGGGAAGGCATGGAGGGTATAGCCTTAACTTTGTATTTGTAGAGAAATCTGGAAAAAAAAAAGTCACTGAATTTCTTTTCCACCAAATGTTTCTACAGATAGCTTTTGCATGTCTCACATAATTTTCATACACACTAGTGGAAACCAACATCCACATATTTATTATCTTCAATTTTATCAATTTTATTTTCCTGAATTTGTCTTTATTTAACTCAATCCTGAACTCTAACCCTTGGAGAAAAGAGTACAATGCTATTTTAAAGCCATTGGACAAAATTCTGTAGGATATCTTTTAAGATCTCAGGTTCTTTATCTTTGGGAGAAAATTAGACTTTTGTTCTTTCTTTCTTTCTATTTTTTTTTTTTGGCTGTGCTGGGTTTTCATTGCAGTGCACAGGCTTTCTGTAGCTGTGGGGAATGGGCTTCTCTAATTGTATAACACAGGCTCTAGAATACCAGGCTCAGGAGTTGCAAAGTGCAGGCTTAGCTGTCCTGTGGCATGTGGCATTTTCATTCTCCAACCAGGGATTGAACCCGTGTCCCCTGCATTGGAAGGGGTAGTCTCAACCACTGGACCACCAGGCAAGTCTCAAATATGACTTTCTATCATCAGTGAAGAGTTTCCCCATCCAGGACTAATAGAAATGAAGTATATGTCTCCTTAAACTTAAATATCTGACTCTAGGAATTTATACAAGCACTGCCTTTCAGGTATTTGCTCATTCATTTATGCATTTATGCGACCATATCTTAGGCATATAAAATAAAACAGAAGTTCTAAACTGAAAGTTGGCTTGATTTCAAAATTCATCCTACCATCTTCATATGATGATTTCCCCCCCTAACAAAATCCTTCTTTCACGAAGTAAATCAGTTAATTAGCTTACTAACCTCTACTTTGAAAGTAAAATTATCTAATTATGCCAGCCATCAATGCCGAAATAAATTTACCAGTGAAATAGAGGTTATAAAATGACACTGTTGGTGTTCTTTCTGTATAATCAGAGCAGTTATTGAACTTTCTAAGTGACCATTTTAAAAATTCTATATTCTGGAGAATTTATTTTTATAAAATAGATTTATCTGCCTATTTACTATAATTTTCTATTTTATAAGCGGATCTTGTACTAGCTCAAACTATTTACAATGCAAATCTTAACATACTTCAGTGGTATATATTTAATATTTTGAAGTATGTATGNAAACATGAATCCCTTCCCACCTCCCACCCCATACCATCTCTCTGGGTCCTCTTTTAATATTTTGAAGTATGTATGTACATATACATTTCCTGTAATATATATGTATATTTAGATGTTTTCACACACATGGTTTTGTTTTCTTTACACAGGAGCATTGAAAAGAAGCTGATTTACTCACAGGGGGGAAAAAAACTAATTGCAGCTTTTAGAAAATTGTAGAAAAGTTATTCCTTATAACCATGAAGGGGTTAACTTCCCACGAATATACTTTTATTCAAGTTAATGGAGGCTACATGAATGCATCGATAACATAATTTGACTCTTACTCTTTAAGTGTAAGACTACATTTTGTGCATTGTAATTATAATAAAAGCCTTAAATTTGACAAACAGGGAAGACCTATTAGATCCTCTACCTTATTCTTTGAACAATGCAAAATTCTTTCCCCCTACTCCCACTCCCACCCCAGGAGCTTTCTCAAATAAACTCTTTTATTAAAAACTTACAAATACAGGGAAAAGTGCCCTTGGGAGAATATTCTGAAGCCCAGAGGATCCTTCAGGCATGCTTTTACTTACCTTCTTGAAATATGGTCTGTTCAGATTTTTGTCCTCCAGACTGCTCGTCTGTTTTATCTTCTGCCACTGATTCAACAATACCTTACATCTAAAAAGTATCAGTTTTCCAAAGGGAGGCTCAGACTTTATGAAAATCAAAACTATCGATCTGTGACTGCTTTCCAAGGGCTGTGTCTTGTGATTTGCATAAATGATCTACCCCTCAGACCTATACTCACATCTACTTGTGAGCAGGAAAGTGGGGGTCAGTGATGTAAAACAGACCACTGGAGAAAAAGCAAACCACAAAGAAATAGCATAGTCAAGATTCTAACCAAAATTATTAAACTTAAAGTCCTTGAGAATTCCACCATCTGTATCTTTGGAAGCTAAAAATGAGATTTTTGATGCAGAGAATCCAAACAGAGGAATAAATAGCTAAACACCTGGAGTCGTAATTTCTTTGTAGAAGCTAGAATCAATAATTTGCTCTGGGTTCTCTTATGCATCTGTAATTCAAGCATGAAGGTCCTGGTATGTCTTTGTGATTGCAGTTCTTGCTTGACTTCATGCTAATCCTTCTAACAAAACTAAAAATCCATCCAGAAAGAATTTTCCAAATATCTAGACTGGCATTTAGACGAACAGACTACTCTATTAGAAATGAAAGTTTCCTCTTCAAGACTATGATTTTATTAGGATCAATGCATACAAGTGCATACATAAAAAGTTTACCTATTGAAAATAATCCACAGCTAATGTGGGGTGTGTGTGTTTGTCACTCAGTCATGTCTGACTCTTTGTGACCCCATGAACTATATAGCCTGCCAGGCTCCTCTGTCCATGGAATTCTCCAGATAAGAATACTGAAGTGGGTTGCCATTTCCTCCTCCAGGCAATCTTCCCGACCCAAGGATCAAACCCTAGTCTCCTGCATTGTGGGCAGATTCTTTGCTATCTGAGCCACCAGGGAAGCCCTCCTCTTACCCTTTCTGCCAAGTCCCCATAGGTTGTTTATCTTCAGCTATTTATACAGGTGTTCTTACTGAGATTGTTCCAGCCACACTGGTCTTCTGTCTCCCTAAATATGTTATCTATTATGTCCTGAGTACTTACAATTTTCTTTGCTTAGAAAACACTTCTCCCAGGTCTAAAAATGACTGGCTCCTTCTCAGCAGAAATATCATCTCCTCAGAGAGGTTTTCCCTGATGTCCCAAATGCATAGGTGAACAGATTGATGCAGTGTTGTCTTATCATTATTTAAATGGATTTTTGTCAGTCATTTAGAGTTCCCTTGATGGTTCACTTAAGATGGTTTAATTTGTTCTTTAAGAAATGTATTACTGTGATCACTTACAAACATCACTGCTTTAATGATTTAATGAATTCTAAATTCTTCCTTATCACCTCATCTCAAATATAATCCAAATATTATTTTTGTTGTTTTTATTTAATTTCATATCATGTATAGCATCTATTCCAGCATATGTCATGTTTTAATACCTGAATAACATTTTTTACTATTGGTACATACTATCTGAATTTGATTATTAAAGAAGCAAACAATTTGCATGTCAACCATTAGTTATGAAAGACCATTTACATGGATGAAATCATGGAAACAGCAGAAGTGGTTTGGTACAGGGCTTGGCAAATAGAAAGTATAATTTAAGACTTTGCTATTATTGTTAATATATCATAATCTTCTACAGCTCATCTTCATTCATCAGTTCAGTTCAGTCACTCAGTCATGTCTGACTTTTGCGACTATATGCAGAGTACATCATGAGAAACGCTGGGCTGAAAGAAGGACAAGCTGGAATCAAGATTGCCAAGAGAAATATCAATAACCTCAGATATGCAGATGACACCACCCTTATGGCAGAAAGTGAAGAGGAACTCAAAAGCCTCTTGATGAAAGTGAAAGAGGAGAGTGAAAAAGTTGGCTTAAAGCATGGCATCTGGTCCCATCACTTCATGGGAAATAGATGGGGAAACAGTGGAAACAGTGTCAGACTTTATTTTTGGGGGATCCAAAATCACTGCAGATGGTGACTGCAGCCATGAAATTAAAAGACGCTTACTCCTTGGAAGGAAAGTTATGACCAACCTAGACAACATATTAAAAAGCAGAGACATTACTTTGCCAACAAAAGTCCATCTGGTCAAGGCTATGCTTTTTGCAGTAGTTATTTATGGATGTGAAGGTTGGACTGTGAATAAAGCTGAGCACCAAAGAATTGATGCTTTTGTACTGTGGCATTGGAGAAGACTCTTGAGAGTCCCTTGGATTGTAAGGAGATCCAACCAGTTCATCCTAAAGGAGATCAGTCCTGGGTGTTCTTTGGAAGATCTGATGCTGAAGCTGAAACTCCAATACTTTGGCCACCTCATGTGAAGAGTTGACTCATTGGAAAAGACCCTGATGCTGAGAGAGATTGGGGGCAGGAGGAGAAGGGAACAACAGAGGATGAGATGGCTGGATGGCATCACCGACTTGAAGGACATGAGTTTGGGTAAACTCTGGGAGTTGGTGATGGACAGGGAGGAAAATCCCATGGATGGAGGAGTGTGGTAGGTGACAGTCCACATGGTCGCAAAGAGTTGGACACTACTGAGTGACGTTACTTCATTTACATATCATGATTGACATTTACAATACAATGTATATGGTAGAGTCAAAAGGTCTAGTGTGGACTCTACATAATAAGTTATGTGCCCTCAAGAAAAATAGTCTCTCTGTGGTTCATTTCTCTGATTTCCAAATGAGACAGTGATCATATCAACATGAAAGAGTGGCTATGAGGTTTAAATAAGATGAGATCATGACAGCGGGAATTCTCTATAAACTTTATGCAAAAAGTTATGTTAATAGTCATAGTAATTGATGCAATATATATTTTTTATATTTGAAGTTTATTTTCTATTTCTATTATGCTTTTATTTTCCTGGAAAATATATGTTTTAGTTAGTCTTCACAAAATGTTTAAATACTTTCATTTAATGATCTCATCTTTAGAGTTACTCTCCTAAACTAATGTCCTAAATAGGGGTAGCAGACGAAATTCATTCCATATACCTATAACAATCCACCAGCAGTAGCTCCCTGGGAAATGCTGTGATGATAAGGATGATGAGATTATATATGAAGAGACTATTGCAAATCATCACACTTTCCATGGCTGTGGGAGGAACTTATATTTGTTGCTTTTTTTCCCCTTATTTTATTTCAGTTTCAATTTTTAATGAACAATAGTTGATTTTTAAAAGTTAAATGTGTTAATAAATGCTGTACAGCAAAGTTATTCAGCTATACATACATACACTCATACATATATTCTTTTCCATTGCGATTTCTCATAGGATATTGAATATGATTCCCAGTGCTATATAGAAGGACCTTGTTGTTTATACAATCCATATATAATAGTTTGCATCTGCTAATCCCAAACCCCAATCCTTTTCCCTCCCTGCACTGCTCCCTGTGGGTAACCACAAATCTGTTCTCTATATCTGTGAGATTTTTCTGTTTCATAGATATGTTCATTTGTATTATATTTTAGACTTTAGATATGTTATATCATATGGCATTTGCCTTTCTCTTTCTGACTTACTTTGCTTAGTATGAGACTCTCCATGTTACTGCAAATGGCATTATTTTATTATTTTCATGGCTGGGTAATGTTCCATTGTGTGTGTGTGTGTGTGTGTGTGTGTGTGTGTGTACCACATCTTCTTTATCCATTAATCTGTTGATGAACATTTAGGTTGCTTAAATATCTTGGTTTTTTAAATTGTGTTGCAATGAACATAGGGGTACATGTTTTTTAACTTATAGTTATGTCTGGATACATGCCCAGGAGTAAGATTACTGTATATATGGCAGCTTTATTTTTAGTGTTTTGAGGAACTTACATACTGCTTTCCATAGTGACTGCACCAACTTACATTCCCACTACCAGTATAGGAGGTTCCCTTTTCTCCAGACCCCCTCCAACATTTGCTATTTGTATTTATTTTCCTTAAGTACAAAATACAGCTTGGCTGAGGCACAAATACTGTGTAGAATTTGGGTTCCAAAACTTATAGTAAGAAGAACTTATCTTCAATGCATTATTTTCTGTATATACCTCTCCAGAGTTTTTGAAAGTTGGCTTATAAAAAATAAGACTAAGATATCCAGAAAACAATGCCCCAACCTACAGCCAAATTTCAATCTCTGTCTATCTTGCTATGAGCAGGAACAACTTTCACTGGACCTAGAAACATAAACAGATAATTTAATACTTTAAAAAATCGATTTAGTCTATTTAACTGATCATTTCTATAGGAGAGGCCTCTGGACCTTTCCATAAAGACATTTTACTGCCAAAGTGCACTTTAATTAATTCCTTCTTGGCATGTCTTAAAATGAATTCCTTAAAACAGAGTGGTAGGAACTTTTAATGTCAATATACAGAGAAGTTAGCTAATATCTCAGAGAAACTCCCTTTTTTAATGCTGAAATTCATTTGCTGATGATTTAGGCTGAAAACATAAATGTGGTGTTTAAAAGCTTGGTAAATACATTTCAACAAATGTGTCTATAAACCAATTATATCTTTATGCCTCATTGATCAGCATGTGCAAACCTGGGTACAGAGAATGTCTGCCACTAATCTGAATATTGTAACTTTAAATCCTTCTCAAAGAGCCATGTATAAACAGAAATGGCACATTTTCAGAACATGTTTCAATTCAAATTTCAATGTAGTTTAAAACTGTTTTATCCTCCCCCCGACCCAGTCACTTTTCCTTACCTCTGCTTCCCCTCCAACGCAACCCAATTTTCACAACTGTTGGACTCACTAAGTAAGACACTCTCACTCTCAAGAATTTGATAACCTTGTTGTTCAAAATCAAATTAGAAAAGAAAGGGAAAACTCAATATTAAATCAATGACACGTCATCAGGTAAGGGTGTTAGGGTGACAGTGGAGATACTGAAGGGGATGAGGAAGACAATACAAGAGGATCAAATGGTGTTTCAAGCGTAGGTGTTGACGGAGAATAAATTACAACATATTGATGCCTGAAAGGGGTATAAGTGTTTTTTTGTTAGATTTCAGGAGCAGGAAATTTAACTAACATGTGAGCCATTATTACATGTCAGATAATGTGCCCAACATTTTGTTTATATTATTTAAATAAATCCCAAAACAATTATCAGAAGTCTTTTTATTAAAGTATTATGCTTACCTTATTGACAAGAGAGCTTAGGTTCATAAAGAATGTGAAGTAACCATGGCATCAATGGAAAACAAACAATTGCAGGAAGGCTAAAAACTGGGGACTCTAGGCGTCTTGTGCCAGAAACTAATGGATATGTCCTTAGGGAACAGTCATCAGGATAACCAACTCCTTCATCTCAGTTGATTTGACTCTTTGGGTCACACTTATAAAGATGTGAATTATTTTATTTTTAATATTTAGTTATTTATTTGGCTGTACCAGCCTTCGTTGTGGCACACAGGATGATTAGTTGCTACAGGTGGAATCTTCAGTTGTGGCATGTGGGATCTAGTTCCCTGTCCATGGATCGAACCCACTTTTCCTGCACTAGGAGTCCAGAGTCTTACCCACTGGACCACCAGGGAAGAACAAGATGTGAATTCTTAAGAAGATGATGTGATTGACTAATTGGAGCCACTGGCCACCATTGGTCACAGTAGGTTCAGTTCAGTTCAGTCACTCAGTCGTGTCCGAGTCTTTGCGACCCCATGAATCACAGCACGCCAGGCCTCCCTGTCCATCACCAACTCCCGGAGTTCACTCAGACTCACATCCATTGAGTCAGTGATGCCATCCAGCCATCTCATCCTCTGTTGTCCCCTTCTCCTCCTGCCCCCAATCTCTCCCAGCATCAGAGTCTTTTCCAATGAGTCAGCTCTTCACATGAGGTGGCCAAAGTACTGGAGTTTCAGCTTGAGCATCATTCCTTCCAAAGAAATCCCAGGGCTGATCTCCTTCAGAATGGACTGGTTGGATCTCCTTGCAGTCCAAGGGACTCTCAGGAGTCTTCTCCAACACCACACTTCAAAAGCATCAATTCTTCGGTGCTCAGCCTTCTTCACAGTCCAACTCTCACATCCATAGATGTCTATTGGAAAAACCATAGCCTTGACTAGATGGACCTTAGTCGGCAAAGTAATGAATATGCTATCTAGGTTGGTCATAACTTTTCTTCCAAGGAGTAAACGTCTTTTAATTTCATGGCTGCAGTCACCATCTGCAGTGATTTTGGAGCCCAAAAAACCAAAGTCAGACACTGTTTCCACTGTTTCCCCATCTATTTCCCATGAAGTGATGGGACCAGATGCCATGATCTTCGTTTTCTGAATGTTGAGCTTTAAGCCAACTTTTTCACTCTCCTCTTTCATTTTCATCAAGAGGCTTTTTAGTTCCTCTTCACTTTCTGCCATAAGGGTGGTGTCACCTGCATATCTGAGGTTATTGATATTTCTCCCGGCAATCTTGATTCCAGCTTGTGTTTCTTCCAGTCCAGCATTTCTCATGATGTACTCTGCATATAAGTTAAATAAGCAGGGTGACAATATTCCTTGATGTACTCCTTTTCCTATTTGGACCCAGTCTGTTGTTCCATTTCCAGTTCTAACTGCTGCTTCCTGACCTGCATACAGATTTCTGAAGAGGCAGGTCAGGTGGTCTGGTATTCCCATCTCTCTCAGAATTTTCCACAGTTTATTGTGATCCACAAAGTCGAAAGTTGGACTGCCTTAATTGACAGCTTTAGATGGTAGCAAGAGAGAAGAGGAAAACAAAGAAGAGAACCGGATGCTGGGCAAGTAAACATGATAGTCCAAATGAGATGCCCTCTGGATAGATAATAATAATCTATCTAGGATGAAACACATTACAATTTTTGGATGGGGGAGAGAAATTCTCAGGTTTTTACCTACTTTATGTCACCAAAACCACTGCTTTCTCTGACCACAGAAAAGTTTTTTGAATGTTTTATTTTTTAATATGGACAATTTTTAAAGTTTTTATTGAATTTGTTACCACGTTGTTTCTTTTTATGTTTTGGTTTGACCTCAAGGCACATGGGATCTTAGCTCCCTGACCAGGAATCTAACCCTCACCCCCTGCATTGGAAGGCAAGGTGTTAACCACTGGCCCACCAGGGAAGTCCCCATAGAAAGGTTTTAATACTTCTCTCACGCTATCTTCACGAAACCTACATAAACTTCTGTGGTGCATTGGTCCTAGGCTGTAGTTATGGCTCTTCACCATATTGTGTGCTATCTCAGTGCCTTTGAGCAAATCATTTAACCACTTCCAGCCCCCATTCCCTCAACCATATAGTAAGGTTAATAATAGTCCTTTTAGTCAGTAATGGTGGGCAGAGGAGAGAACGCCTGTAAAACATTGTCACTGGTGCTTAGGACATAGTGTTTCACTGATAATGAAAACTCTTTGGCTAATACTAAAGAAAGCAAGGTTGCAGTCTTGGGGGAAACCTTAGCTCAATAAAAGAGATCCAAATTAAGCAATGGCTTGGGCTGAGATCACTGTTTTAAGCAAAAACTTGGAATATTTTATTTCTTTTGGTTCCTGTACCTATTAAATGAAACTCTTGTGAATTCAGATAAGGGCATCAGTATTTAGGACTTCCCTGATAGCTCAGATGGTAAAGAATCCAAATGCAATGCAAGAGACCCTGGTTCGATTCCTGGGTCAGGAAGATTCCCTGGAGAAGGGAAAGGCTACCCACTCCAGTATTCTGAACTAGAGTATTTCATGGACTATAGTCCATGGGGTCACAAAGAATGGGACATGACTGAGCGACTTTCACTTCACTATCAGCATACCATTTTAGCCAACACCAAAATGTCAACCTCTATGTTTAATTGTACACAGCCTGTTAAAGCAAAGCAGTGCCAAGTATCATTAATAGCCATCAAGGAAGAAAAAGGTTGTTACAAGCTAACGTCGCCCGGCAAACATGCTGTAAAATAGAGTATCAAGCAGCAGTATGAATAATCTGTTAACTACATCTTCACTTAAGCCAGAGACAAGCCCTACCTTCCTGTAAATCACATCAAAGAAGCCCACCCCCCAAATGAGGTTACAGCAGAGATATAAACTCTTCCCATGCAACACTGTATTATTAGATATTAATTTGTCAACTTTGGGGTGGAGTAATAATTTAAATATAAGTGAGTAAAGCAGTCATCTTGTCTAAAGAAAACAGGAAATATTCCTGAGGAACAACCTTATCCCCTCTGTTCCCTGCTTTCAATCCAAAATCTATCACTTGCACTGTGGCAGTTAGAAATGGTGCTCTTGGTAACATTAAACAAATTCTTCCTACAAGAAATTGACTTATCTTCAGAAACATCACAGATCAGTGTTTGGGGAAAACTGAATTTTGTTATCAAAGGTAGATCTAAATCTATCTGACACTAAAACCTGCACCTTTTTTGAAAGATTCCTTGTTGTTCTATCTGGGTTAAAAAAAAAAAATCAGTTTTCATGTTGAATAATAATGTGGAAAAGAGCAAACTCTGTTAAAAGGAAGATCTGGAAGTGCACTGTTAAACTGTTTCCAGTAATGAGAGAAATAAAGAAGCACTTTGAGACTTAAGTCTTTCTCCTCTCCTCCACCATTAAATCTACAAAGTGCCTAAAATTGCTAGATCCCTTGAAGGTTGTGCATGTGAATGGTGGTTGAGGATTCAAGAGGGAGAAACTCCTTTTCTCTCCGTGGAGTAATTATGCCAGTGGGGAAGTTTAGAAATGCAAATGAGCCTCTCTCAGGCTTCTGCGTTTCTCCAAGCAGTGTTTTTACCTATAACTCTGGCAACAAGTTCTGACATTTCCAAAGACAAGAATGTTATTCTTGATTTGTTTCAGGTGTGGTGAAATATGTTTGTTTGAAAAACTGCCACTCCAGTTGCACCTTCTTTGTAATATCAACCATATGGAGAAAATGTCAATCAGGAAATATTCTAACCAAGATTGTTTTTGCTTAATAATAACAACAACAACAAAAGACATAGGACGCACGTTCATCTATCACAGAAACCCCTGATTAAACAGAAGTCCTTAAAAACAACTTATGTAAAAAGAAAATTATGCTTATTTTAAAAACTGCAAGGAATTTTGACTTTGATGAGTAGCCTAGGAAAGAGTGTTATTTTCTATGTGTGTATTTAGATATGAGATAAGTAATTACAACTGGTTTTAGGAACAACTACTAAACTCAGTCTAAAAATCCAGTATAAAATTTCTTCACATTTAACTGTTCTAGCTTGATACTGTGAAAATTTGTCCACAGTGCTTATTGGAGTACTTTAATCCATTCTAATTCAGTATTGTCTAGTGTAATTCTTTCCTTCTTTCTTCATTTGGTTAATAACATTTCTCTCTAAAATGTCCATGTTATAAGTAAGCATTAAGTTTACTTTTCGCTCTGAATGGTACTTGAAATGATGCCTCTTAAAAATAATTGTGATATCTTTCCAGGATCCCTGGCAATAAAGTAAAAAATAACATCATGGCACCATCTAGTGACCTAATATTTTTCCTTTTCTTCTTTTGTTATTCCACTTAAATGTGTATATTTCTATTGATTAGGTAAAGCTATGTATATGCTAAGTAAATATACAGCTAGAAATAGTTTCTTTATGCAGTTATACATGGATAATGGTAACTGATTTTGACAAATTGAAATTTTAAAAATAATCTANATTAATTGTTATATATATATAATATATAAATCCAAAAATACTAGTAAAAAAGAAGTACCTCTAAACCTATCAGAGATAACTGTTAATTTACTTCAAAGCCATCCATGTATTCTCACGCCAACAGATATGTATTGTTTGCATTATGCAAATTGATTTACAGTTCATAAATGACTTGTCACTCCTGGTGGCTCAGACGGTAAAGTGTCTGCCTGCAATGCGGAAGACCCGGATTTGATTCCTGGGTCGGGAAGATCCCCTGGAGAAGGAAATGGCAATCCACTCCAGCACTGTTGCCTGGAAAATCCCATGGACAGAGGAGCCTGATAGGCTACAGTCCATGGGGTGGCAAAGAGTTGGACACGACTGAGCGACTTCACTTCACTTTCATAAATGACTTACTATTTATTTTAACAATATCTTATTATTGTGAGGTTTGATTGCACTTTAAACAAGAAAGTATTATACTTTCATGTGTCTGTAAAAATATGAATTATCCAAGCATTAAGCTATCTTTCTCTGTGAAGGGTGTTTTTTGTATTTGTGGTGGGATGTAGAATTCCAAAATGAAGCTTACTGAAAGCATACTTAAAACTAGAACATTTGGGCTATGAAAATACTACAGGTAAACTGAATGTGCAGTAGTTGCCTCTGTAACATGAAATATATTCAAGAAAACGTTATCTTCATGGAGGATACTGAATGATATACTTCCTCCATCCTTGAAATCAGAATTTAACACTGTAATACACAGAGTTTAATATTCCACTGTAACAGTGACGTATTAATAGCATCTATCATGAGCAATCTGAAATAAAACAATGTAAAATAAAAATTAAATTGTAATTTATTAAAATAGTTTTTTACGAAGTTGCGAGTAATTAGTCCATGCTGTAAAAAGAAGCTTGCATATTTTATTCTACTAGTCATTGATATGGAGTATAAAGACTCTTCAATGGTTTCTGATAGTCATGTCTAGTTCCTTTTCTCCTATGAAACTGGCATCACCTTTTCACCAGTGTGAAAGGGAGTGGTTCTAAGAAATAAGGAAACTGACGCATCTTTCTGTTAAATGCTTACTATACACCTCACCATCTGCAAAGGGCTCACTTCAAGAGCTTTATTCTGAATCACGGATGTGCTTCTCAAATGCCTGCGCGCCAAGTCGCTTATCAGTCATATCCAACGCATTGCAACCCCATGGAGCATAGCCCGCGAGGCTTCTTCGTCCATGGGATTCTGCAGGCAAGCATGCTTGAGTGGGTTGACGTGCCCTCTGCCACGGGACCTTCCCATCCCAGGAACTGAACCCACATCTCCTGTGTCCGCTGTGTTGCAGGCAGATTCTCTACCGCTGAGCCACAGGAGAAGCCCACTTAAGTGACTAATCTTTATCAACTGATTTCCATGGAAGACTTGCCATATCTTCTATACTCTTTAAATCCCCGGTTGCTGAATTTACTTATTAGTTTTGGCAGTACTTTGGTGATTTCATTTCTCTAAAGTATATGATACACATGTAAGTGTGCTCAAAGGTGATACCATCCTCTATCAATACAAAGCTGGTGGTGAAGGGAAGATTATTTCAAACCCTATTTGCATTAGCTTGAAACCTAGCAGGGCAAATTCCACTTAATTTCAAGGCTTGAGGATATTTGCTTGAAGCTCTATCCTCTGGGTTCACTTAGGAGATGGTTCCACACTCAGGTTTCACGGGGTAGAATCATTACCCTCTTTGGTCCCTGAATTCAAACCATGGATACAGAGTGCTAAGTAAGGGACTTATGCATCTGTAGATTTTGCTATCTGCCAAGAACATGGCAGGAGGCAGAGGGGTCCTGGAAGCAGTCACCAGCTATACCAAGGGACAACTGTTCTATGCACAAGTGGGTTCCATTTTCCTTCCATTTCCTTCTTGGACCCCAAGTCATGAGTCAGAGGCAGTCCTGATGGGGCCATCCACAGTTATGTAGTAGTAAGAACATACTGACCTGTTCCCACTGCCACCTTCACAGTTCAGGATAATATCAAAATAAGTATTTACTTGTTACCATTTCTCCCCAAGTAAATTTTGCACCAACCCCTCCAAGTATCTAGTTATTCTTTGAATGTCATTTCCTTTCCTGCCTCAATAACTTCCCAGATGATGCTTGTTTTGTATATAATATAGTATCTTTCCTATTTCTCCTCAAGGTTAACACTTTCCTGTACTTTAATGTTCAGCTCATGTGTTATTTCCCCTGTGAATGTATTCCAATTCTATTTTCTCTCTCCTTTATACTTCTATAGCCCTTTAGCACATATATAAAATGAAGCACATGTTATATTTTAAAGCAGATAATTTTTATATATTGACGTATTTTTTAAATCTCAAGTTGTAGAAATTGATCGTATCTGTATACTGAATATAAGACTCCTCTTCCTCCTACTAACATGACCCAGATTTTTGCAGTGTCAGTTTGATAAGTGTGAACATATCTTTTGCCTTCATCTTTCCCTGCTTCTTCTTGCCTGAAATGTGATCCAGGTACTTATGAGAGAGGAAAATGAGTATGAGCAGGAGCCACCTTGTGACCATGAGGTTGAGAAATCCATGCAAAGAGTGATAAGTCAGAAAGAGAGGAGTGTGCAATGCTGATCACAACAGGCCCCTATAGCACTGCTCCTGAGCTGCCTGTCTACACACTTCTTATTGCTTGAGGAAATAAGAACAGAAATTTTTTTTTTCTTTTCTGTTACTTGCAGCCAAGCATGATCCTAGCTAATACTCTAACTCAAATGATAAAAAAGTGCTTGTCAATATATATATTCACAGAAATACATCTCTATGTATCATCTCTGATTTTCTCTATGTCATGATTATTCACAGGTGGACTTTCACTTTGGATTTGACTTCCACTCTGGAGGTTTCAGGTTCACATCTTACTAACTAAACACTCTGCAGAAAATGAACTCCATTTTTTGATTATTTTAGTACACTTCTCTGGACTGAGCAGATTCCATGTGTCCATCACCCAAGCAACTACTCTTATTAAGGAATGGAATATAAGGATTGTGGTAGATATAAAAAGAGATTTTTGTGTGTGTGTATAAGCCAAATCAGGCTGTGAATACCATCAGAAGAATGATGCTGGAAGACAGAATCAACAGATGTCTATTAATTATATTTATTGGATTTCTGGAGAACATAAATTATTTCTGATTTCTCTGTGAATCCTACACCTACACTGAGAGTTAGCAAAGGATAATAGCCTTACCAAGGTAACTGCATGTGTGCATATACACACATATGCATGTATGTATACACACATGCATACATGTGTGTATATATGTATACATGCATATATATGTGTACACTCACACTGGTAAGACTATATGTGTGTGTTTAAGATATGATTTCTATACCAATACTATATGTTAGAATATATTAGTGGTGGTTTAGTTGCTAAGTTGTGTCCGACTCTTGCAACCCCATGGACTGCAGTCTGCCAGGCTCCTCTGTCCATGGGATTCTCCAGGCAAGAATACCGGAGTGAGTTGCCATTTCCTTCTCCAGGGAATCTTCCCAGCCCATTGAGTATACTATATATATTAGTCTATAAACTTTCCTGGAGGTTCAGAGGGTAATGAATCCACCTGCAATGCAGGAGACCTACGTTGGATCCCTGGATTGGGAAAACTGGATCAGGAAGATGTCCTGGAGAAGAGAACAGCAACTCACTCAAGTATTCTTGCTTGGAGAATTCCATGGACAGAAGAGTCCCGCAGGCTACAGTCCTTAGAGTCACAAAGAGTTGGACGTGACTGAACGACTAACACACACACAGATAGTGTATATATATGTGTGTGTTTAATATGATTTATCTACTAAAATATACATGTGTGTAATGCACATATACATGTGTGCACCCATGTATACACACATATTAAACACATATATTAACATGCATATATATCCACATATATGCATACATATATATGTTAAACAAAAGATAGAAAGAGAGCTAGAGCCAGAGATAAAGAATTGATTTTTTTAAAGAGGGTTTTATGACAACCCTCTTTAAGTTATCAGTCCAGATTTCTCTATCCCATATCCTATCTGCTACAGCTTTTGGAATTAATCCCACTAATGATTTTTCTATTTATCTTTCACTTTGCTTCTCATTGTTTTGCTTTCTTGTGTGAGATAACAGAATTGAAGACAGGAGAATTTCTGCTCAGTTACTCACATAGAGAGTCTGGGTAATGCAATTATGATAACATAAGAATAGATTTGAGAGTTTACTGACACATTGAATTTGATTATCTCTTTTATTCACTTGATTCACCTGTTTGATTTTCTTTTCTAATAACTGAACCAGGAAGAAGCAGTCATCTCTAGAGGGTGGTTATTACATTTTTGCCTAATGTTTTTAGATTCAAGTAATTCACAATTCTGATAAGGTTGGGGGCTTTTGAGATGCTGAAATGACTGCTAGAAATGAACTCATTTAAAGAGTCCCTATCCTTATGTCACAAGCCATTAGTTCAATAAACTAATGTCAGATCTTGAAACTTTACCCAACCATCTAGAGCCCATTATTATAATCACACCTATCACATGGCCTTAAATATTTATGGATAGACTGATATGCATGACCTTATTTCTACACCACACCCAGCAGCTCCCTGCTTGCTACTAAAGAAGAAATTTTAATGGTTTTATCTGGGCTGGGATCAGAGTAGACCCCAAATATATTTCTTTTAAAATTAACTGAAAAATGAATGCGAGTCCCAATTTATATTTATACAATGGTAGATAAATCCAGGATGTTCAATAGCCTCAAACCCAATGCCTGATACCGTAAGTGTAGACAAGTGAAATATTTACCTTAGACTATAACTGTATCATTAACATACTAAGATCCTAAGATTTGAGATTTGAATATAAAGACACAAGTATAGCTATTTTTTCTTATAAAAATGGATTTGTCATACATATATAAATAGGATATTTGAGGCTGAAAATAATAAAACATTGCTTCTATTTATAAATAGATACTTTTCTGAGAAGGGTAGGTAAATATTGCATGCAAATATTTGGGAGTAATTGATTGACACTTTAAGTCACAGATAAGGATATGATTTTTTGATTCTACATTTTATAGCTAGTTTTACTATATAAACACTATAGTAAAATCACAAACATTAGGAATAAGCAATATTTTAAAATAAAAACTAACATTTATGCAGTCTGTGGAAGCTAATGCTCAAATGATTTACATGTATTACCTAATTTATTCAACTATTAACATAGGTTCTTTTATCTGTTTTAGAAATGAGGCAAATCATCATAAAGTATAAGATTATCAAATAACAGTAGGCAAAAAGATAAGTACCTACTATGAATAAGGCACTATCAGGTGTCATTTATGTTTCAATAACTGATACTTTTTGAATTCCCCCCATATGACAGACCAGTTTTGAGCACTGAAATAAAGCTTAAGTCTTGTCCTTAAACAATTCAGTCTAGTGAGGCATGTGTAAGTAATTTCAATACAACATCACATGTGTGATACAAGAGATAAAGACTTTTTGAAGCATAAATGGAGTCAAGGAAATTCAGAGCATTTTCATGGAGAAAATAACATTAGAGCTGATATGAAAGATAAAAAATGAAGAGAATTTCACCAGGTATAGAAGGAGGATATATTATTCAACATCCATGTTTCTGAATCTCAGCACTACTGATATTTTGGACAAATAATTCTTGTTGAGGGGGCAGAAGGAGGAAAGCACTTCAGTGCATTGTAGTATATTAACAGCATCTCTAGCCTCTGCTCACTAGACGCCAATAGTAACTACCTGGTCATGACAAGCAACAATGTCTTCAGCTACTGCTAAATGTCCTGAGGTCGGGGAGGGGTGGTGCACAGTTGTCCTCGATTAAGAACCATTGTTCTCCAGAGAAACAACACATTAAAAATCAAAGCGCTTAGGAAACAGAGGCTCAGCTTGGTCACAAGTTCTAAGGAGATGGGGAGGAAGGATACCAAATAAGGAGCTGCGGAGGCAAGTTAGGTCACCTTGTGATGGCTGCACATAGCAGGTTAGACTTAATTTCATACACAGCTGGGAGTAGAAAGAAAAGTAGCATAATTATATTTGTTTGTGTTAGGAACTAACTTGGGTAGCTCTGTGGGGGGGAAACTTGAGCTGAAAAAATGATTCTCATTCTCTGTTTCCAAAATACACACTTTGAAATATTTGGAATTAGAAAATTTTTTTATTGGTTTCATAGAAAAAAAGAACAATGTCATCCTATTAGTTCAGGTTAACTTGGTATTTACACATAAATATATCCAAAACTTCATCTAATTCTTCATTCTTATGACCATGTGAATTTTTCTTTGTTCTCTATAAACATAGAAGTACCATCTAATACAAGTAAGCATTGCTTTACAAAGTAAAATTATAGTTAAAAGTAAATATATGCACTTGCTAGTGTAATTTCTGAATAGCATTTTCTAAATTGCCTTCAAAATTCTCCAAAAGTCCTATATTTCCCTGGGTATTATTCTCAATGCTGCCTTTCTTTGACAGTTTTCAAAACGTGAGATTTCTTTTTTCTTGCCTCTTCTGAAGATTACAAATGCCATGACCCCTGATGATCCCACACAGAGTATTTCTTGTGTATATCATGACAACTGTAACAATGCAGTCTGTCAAACTCACCCTAGTCAGGAAACCACCAGAGAGAATCCCAGGCATTTTGATATACGCTGCATACCTATGGCTTACAACTTTAGTAGTGCAAATCTTTCAGGTCAGAAATTTTGGAGCAAGTAAGAATACAGTTAAAATTCTCTACCCTAAATATCTCCTGTATAACTTGAAAAAGAAATGGATGTGTATGTATGAATGAATGTATGTGTGTGTACCTGTGTGTGCATGTATATGTTAGAAGTGTTAGAAGTGTCTAGGAAATTTTTATAGAATTCCATACTCAAGTATTAATACTTCACCTGGTTCTTATCTATTTCCCTTTGTTAAATTTCTCTCATAAATAAAAGAAACTTAGCCCAATTTGTCTTCCAGTATACTGAGGTCACTTAGGTATACAGTGAGTCAGACCATTCATTTCTAGATCATAACATTTTTATTAAATTTAGAAATGATCTCAGAACTAGATCACTCTGTCTCAGAACTCCATATCAGAACTCAGAATTTAAGGACCCAGAAAAGTTCAATATGTTTAAATGATCAATTTTAACGAATAGTGGTAAGATTAAAAAAAAAATCTAATCTTACCTTGTGCCTTTGTCATTGGACTCTGAACCCAAATTCATGAAAAGTCAGATTGTTTTCCTTAATTTTATCTTCCTAGTTGAGATATATAATCCCAGCATTTTAGAATATGGTTGTTTTAGTCACTGTATTCTCTATCCAAGCTTCATGTCATATGTCAATTTGAAAAAGATAAAACAAAACAAAAAAACAGAAAATGAGAAAAATACTTTATATCTAATTAAGGGTCAGGGTTAAATAATAAGCCTACTATTAAGCTTCTCATGGAAGTAGTTAAACTTAAAGAACTTTTACCTATTTCTATTCTCAGTGTTTGGCATTGAGAATAAATAAAATATGTGTGTATTTAAATTAAAGGAATGGCAGCTTTCAAGAAAAAAAGAATATTACACAAAAGATAAAATATACAATGCTTTTATTTGATCAAGAAAAAACAGGAAAAATTAAAATAAATAAAAGTAGAAATGAAAGTAGAAACATCGCAACTGACACCCCCAAAATTTATAAAGGAATATAACAGATTACTATAAATAATCACATACCAGTATAATGAATAACCTAGAAGAAATTAATACATTCCTAAAAACACAACCTGCTAAGACCAAATCATGAAAAAATAGAAGATCTGAACAGACCATTAACAAGGAAACAGATTAAATCAATAATAATAATAATAAAGGAAAAGACCAGGACAAGGATGTTTTGCTGATGAATTCTACCAGATATTTGAAGAATTAATACCAATCCTTCTCAGACTTTCCAAAAATTAAAGAGATAACACTTCCAAACTCATTTTATAGGACCAGCATTACCCTGATACCAAAGACAAATAAGTACACTAAGAAGAAGAACACTTTGCATCAATATCCCTAATGAAAAAAGATGCAAAAATCTTCAACAATATACTAGCAAACGTTATTTAACAACACAGTAAAAGGATTCTGAGCTATGATCAAGTTTAATTTATCCATAGACTGCAAAGATGGTACAAGTTTTGCAAACCAATAATTGTGATAGGGCTTCTCTGATGGTTCAGACAGTAAAGAAATGCGTGCAATGCAGGAGACCCAGGTTTGATCCCTAGGTCAGGAAGATCCCCTGGAGCAGGGAATGACTACCTACTCCAGAATTCTTGGGGCTTCCATGGTACTCAATAGTAACAAAATGAAGGATAAAAACCATATGATCATCATAATACATGCAGAAAAAGCACTTGACAAACCTCAATAGCCATTCGTGATTAAAAACTTTAAAAAATATTACAAAAGAAATGTACCATAATGCATTAAAAGCCATAAATAGCATCATAATCAATAATGAAAACTTAAAATCATTTCCTCTAAGATAAGGAAGAAATTAAGAATGCCTACTCTTGTCATGTCTGCTTGACATAGTACTGAAAGTCCTAGGCAGAGCAATTAGAAAAGAAAAATAAATTTAAAGCATCCAGATTAGAAAGGAAGAAGTAAAATTGTCTGTTTACAGAGGACATAATCTTGTATGCTGCTGCTACTGCTAAGTCGCTTCAGTCGTGTCCGACTCTGTGAGACCCCATAGACGGCAGCCCACCAGGCCCCTCTGTGCCTGGGATTCTCCAGGCAAGAACACTGGAGTGGGTTGCCATTTCCTTCTCCAATGCATGAAAGTGAAAAGTGAAAGTGAAGTCGTTCAGTCGTGTCCGACTCTTCACGACCCCATGGACTGCAGTCTACCAGGCTCCTCTGTCTATGGGGGTTTCCAGGCAAGAGTACTGGAGTCAGGTACCATTGCCTTCTCCAAATCTTGTATAAAGAAAACCCTAAAGAATTCACAAAAATGGTTACAAATTCTTTAATAATGTTGAAGGATGCAAAATGACATAAAAATTTGTTGCATTTCTCTTCACTAAAACTGAACTATCCAAGAAAAATATTAAGAAAACAAATCCATTNATCCCATTTACAAAAACATCAAAAAGTATAAAATACTTAAGAATAAATTTAACTAAGAACTTGAAAATCTGTACATTAAAAACTATAAAACAATGATAAAAGAAATTGAAAAAGACACAAGTGAATGCGTTCATGGATTGGAAAGATAACTGCTAAAATGCCTATCATAACCAAAGTGATCAACGGACTTAATATAGTCATCAACAATGTTCCAATACCATTTTTCACAGAAACAGAAAAAACAATCTTAAACTTCAAACCAATGCTCAAAATTCTCCAAGCCAAGCTTCACAATACGTGAACTGTGAACTTCCAGATGTTCAAACTGGTTTTAAAAAAGGCAGAGGAAGCAGAGATCAAATTGCCAACATCCACTAGATCATCAAGAAAGCAAGAGAGTTCCAGAAAAACATCTATTTCTGCTTTATTGACTATGCCAAGCCTTTGACTGTGTGGATCACAATTAACTGTGGAAAACTCCTCAAGAGATGGGAATACCAGACCACCTGACCTGCCTCTTGAGAAATCTGTAGGTCAGGAAGCAACAGTTAGAACTGGACATGGAACAAAAGACTGGTTCCAAATAGGGGAAGGAGTACATCAAGGCTGTATATTGTCATCCTGCTTATTTACCTTATGTGCAGAGTACATCATGAGAAATGCTCAGCTGGATGAAGCACAAGCTGGAATCAAGATTGCTGGGAGAAATATCAATAATCTCAGATATGCAGATGACACCACCCTTATGGCAGAAAATGAAGAAGAACTAAAGAGNCTGGGAGAAATATCAATAATCTCAGATATGCAGATGACACCACCCTTATGGCAGAAAGTGAAGAAGAACTAAAGAGCCTCTTGATGAAAGTGAAAGAGGAGAGTGAAAAAGTTGGCTTAAAGCTCAACCTTCAGAAAACTAAGATCATGGCATCCGGTCTCTTCACTTCATGGCAAACAGATGGGGAAACCATGGAAACAGTGGCAGACTTTACTTTTGGGGGCTCCAAAATCACTGCAGATGGTGATCACAGCCATGAAAGTAAAAGACACTTGCTCCTTGGAAGAAAAGTTATGACCAAACTAGACAGCATATTAAAAAGCAGAGCTATTACTTGGCCAACAAAGGTCCGTCTAGTCAAGACTATGGTTTTTTCCAGTAGTCATGTATGGATGTGAAAGCTGAGAGCCAAAGAATTGATGCTTTTGAACTGTGGTGTTGGAGAACACTCTTGAGAGTCCCTTGGACTACAAGGAGATCCAATCAGTCTATCCTAAAGGTAATCAGTCCTGAATATTCATTGGAGGACTGATGTTGAAGCTGAAACTCCACCTGATGTGAAGATCTGACTCATTTGAAAAGACTCTGATGCTAGGAAAGATTGATGGCAGAAAAAGAAGAGACGACAGAAGATGAGATGGTTTGATGGCATCACTGACTCAATGGACATGAGTTTGAGTAGACTCAGGGAATTGGTGATGGACAGGGAGGCCTGGTGTGCTGCAGTCCATGGGGTCACAAAGAGTCGGACACGATTGAGTGGCTGAACTGAACTGAATGGTGAGCTACACTTATTGTGGTGATCATCTTACAGTACATACAAATACTGAATCATTAGTCTATACACCTCTGAAACTAGTATAAAGTTATTTGTCAATTGCATTTCAATAAAAAGAAATCTATGCAAAATAACAACAAAGATATTTATCCCAAGTCACATTACTCATAACTAGAGAAGTCAACATGTTAAGCCAATTTTGACTGCAGTTTTGGCGACCTTAACTCCTATGTTTTACCTCTCTTCAGATTGCACTCAATAAAAACTCTATACCTGTAAAATGCTTTCATTGCATTGACTTGTAGATCCTTTGTGGTAAGTGATATCTCAACAGAGATAGCCAGTATAGCTAACAAATCTTTATTAAAAAAAACAAAAAAAAAGTGGTTAGACATGTTTCTTAGACCTGCCTCAAAATATCTGTCATATGACATAATGTATATTTTACATACATGTCTCGTAGTGACATAATCGTTCAGTTACTAAGTCACGTTCAATTCTTTGCAACCCCATGGACTGCAGCATGCCACACTTCCCTCTCCTTCACTATCTCCTGGAGTTTGTTCAAACTCATGTTCATTGAGTTTGAGTCAGTAATGCATCCTCCATCTCATCCTCTGTCACCCCCTTCTCCTCCTTCCCTCAGTCTTTCCCAGCATCAGTGTCTTTTCCAGTGAGTTAGGTCTTCACATCAGTTCAGTTCAGTTCAGTTGCTCAGTTGTGTCCGACTCTTTGCGACCCCATGAATCACAGCACGCCAGGCCTCCCTGTCCATCACCAACTCCCAGAGTTCACTCAGACTCACGTCCATCGAGTCATTGATGCCATCCAGCCATCTCATCCTCTGTCGACCCTTCTCCTCCTGCCCCCAATTCCTCCCAGCATCAGAGTCTTTTCCAATGAGTCAACTCTTCGCATGAGGTGGCCAAAGACCTGGAGTTCCAGATGTTGTCTAGGTTTGACATAGCTTTTCTGCCAAGGAGCAAGAATCTTTTTAATTTCATGGCTGCAGTCATCATCTGCAGTGATTTTTTAGCCCAAGAATAAAAGGAAATATCTTTATTTCATGTCAATATATAAAAGACTTTTTTTTTTTTTTGCTGAATTTATGCAAGTCTCAGATGAAATTTTTTTGTTTGTTTGTTTTCTGTCTTTGGAAACCAACATAGGAAGAAGAACATCTAAAAATAACCAAGAATTAAGTTGTACAGGTTTAATAAATTTGAAATAAACTCAAGTGAGACCAGATCTCAAAGTCTAGCACTGTTACAGCCTGGGACTACTCACTTTTATTTAATCAACTTTGAGCTAGAAAGGTATTAGACCCAGGATTCAACTTTCTATTTTGTCTTAGCAGAGACTGATACCAACCATTGTAAAAATGGGTAAGAATGCATGGATTCCTTCACTTTTCACTGCAGGCCTTCACTATCCTGTAACACTGGGAAAGGGGATTAGAAGAGAACAGATATGCTGAGAAAATTATTGATGATTCCAAATGTAAAGTCTTACAAGCTCCAATTTATTCCACCAAGTCTATCAACAACAATAACTTTCCTGTCCTCTTCACATTGTTACCAAGTCAAGTCTCTGTTTTGACAGATGTCCAAATGTCAACAACCAGAACTTATTTTTCTGGCAATCAGATTATCAACCTTCCTTGTACATTAGATATGCTTGCTTTTTGTACTTTCTGGATTTTTCTTTATGTTACTAATGGGCTAATGATCTTATAGTCCTTCCATATCCTAATTGGAAGTAGAATTCTTATATATGGGCTTCTTGAGGGAAGAACATAACTAGATCAGGCTGGAACCCAGGAGGTGAGCTAGGCAACATGTGGGGAGTTTTCAAGGAAGCAAATCTCTAAGTACAAAAGGTGTGTTTTGAGAATATGTGAGATGAGAGAAGATTTTCACTTTTAATTATTCTGGTAAAAGCTCTGCAAAGAAATCTTTTAAAAATAAGAAAGAAAAAACCCTCCTTTTTCTAAGTTTTTATAAAGAGAATTTTGAGTATCTTCTAGTTCCATAAAATACAAATCTAACAAACAGCTCCATTTGCATGATGAATGACTATTCACATTTAGTTCTTTTATTACTCCTAGCAAGGCAGAAAATAGCTCTTTTGCATGCTTCTGCAGAAATTGATTGTTTTTCTTTTTCTACGGTTGTTTAGGGTTCGCATTCTCAGTATGAAAAGATGACAACTATTGTAAGTTCCTTAAGTGATAATTAGTCCTCTATGACAGTTTATTATGTTGCCACAGCTTATTAAAACTCTTCATTTTCATACAATTATCAAATTCACCACTGGAAGGCCACTTTCAAAATGGAAATTTGTGTGCAGTTGCTAATTACTGAAAAAAATAACATTTAAAATTTCAGCATGCAAGATCAAATGTCAGGATTAAAAGGACACATAAGCATATACACATGCACACATTATTTTTCCTATAATATAGTTTGTTGTTGCACCTAGTTTTCTTGATAACAGAAAATAAAGTTAAAAATTTCATCTT
>SJYQ01000424.1:1078127-1089222 GCA_006410935.1 Redunca redunca | reverse complement strand
GAGGAAAACCAGTTGGTTCCCTATAAGGAAACTTGAAAACACTTTTGACTCTTACTCCTTATAAAAATGGATTATTTCTATACCTGATTTCCTATTTATCAAATTTACATAATGCTTATTTTCTGTCAAATATTATTATAAATGTTTTATCAGTACAGATTCATTTAATCCTTATAATGGTTGTATGAGATGTAATTATTACTCTAAATTCACACATGAATAGTTGAAGCATACAGAGCTTATTTGCTTTGTCACACAGCTCATAGATGACAGAGATAGGATATGAACTCAGGAAATTAAAATCTGAGTATTCACTGTAATTAGTAAAATTGGAATACTACACTGAAACTCTATTGCTGCTTGACTTATCTAAGCCTCTGTAGTATTCTTTTAGCTGAGTTCTTGACACCTTTGTTCAAAACAGTAAAACATGACTATTTGACTAGTTACTTTGAAATTTTCAGTAGTTGCTCATAGCTCACAGGATAAATTCTCAGCATTTTTGCTTATTGTTCATACTCCTTTTTTCTTCCTGTTTTAATATAATTGACACACAGCACTGTATACGTTTAAGGTGTACAGCATAATGATTTGACTTATGTACATCATGAAGCAATGAGCACAATGTTTAGTGAACGTCAGTCATCTCATTTAGACAGAAATTAAAGACATAGATATTTTTCCTTGTGATGAGAACTCTCAGGATTTACTGTTTCATATATAATATACAATCATGTTAATTATATTTATCATATTGTACATTACATTCCTAGTACTTATTTCCTTATAACTGGGAGTTTCTACCTTTTAACCACCTTCATCCAATTCCCCCTTGTCCTATTCCTCACCTCTGCTACCACAAATTTGGGCTTTTTTTCTATGAGTTTGCTTTTTTCTGTTTTGAATTATGATTGACTCACAACACTGTGTTAATTCCTGTCACACAATATAGTGCCTTTATATTTCTTTGTATTTCCTAGTGATCATCATGATATATCTAATTACCATCTGTCACCATTCAAAGATACTACATAGTTATTTATTATACTGTGAGTGCTGAACATTTGATTTCCTTGACATTTATATTGCAACTTGAAGTTTGTTCCTTTAAATCTCCCTCACCTATTTCTTTCCTGCTTCCCTCTGGCAACCCCTTTTTGTTCTCTGTATCTATGATTCCAGCTTGTTGTTGTTGTTCATTTGTTTTTTTAGATTTCACATATAAATGAAACTATACATTATTTGTCTTTGTCTTATTTCACATAGCATAATACCCTCTAGGTCCATCCATATTGTTGCAAGTGGAAAATTTCATTCTTTATTGTAACTAATATTCCATTGTGTATGTGTATATATATACATGCATATATGTATATATACTACATCTTTTTTATTCATTCATCTATTGATGGGCAATGAGGTTGCTTTCATATCTTGGCTATTGTAAATAATGTTGCGGTGAAAATAAGGGTATGTATATCTTTTCTAAATAGTGCTTTCATTTTTTTTTTTTTTTTGGATAAATACCCAGGTGTGGAATTGCTGGATCATACAATAGCTCTTTTTTAAGTTTTGTAGAACGTTTTTATTAAGTTTTTGTGGAACAGAAAAATATACTGTACTTCCATAGTGGCTTCATCAATTTACATTCCCACCAACAGTGCATGAGAGTTTCTTCTTCTCTGCCTCCTCATCAACACTTGCTATTTCTCCTTCTTGACACTAGCCATTCTGTCCAGTGTAAGGTGATATTTCATGGTGGTTTTGATTTGCATTTCTCTGATGATGTTGAGCATCTTTTCAAGTGCCTGTTTGCCATCCGTTTTTCTTTTTTGGAAGAATGTCTATTCAGATCCTCTGCCAATTTTTTTAAATTGGTTAGTGTTTTGTTTTTGTTTTTGATGTTCAGTTGTATTAGTTCATTGTGTATTTTGGATACACAATCCCTTATCACTATCCTTTGTCAAATTTGGATACACTATCTCTTATCAAATAGAACATTTGCAAATCTCTTCCCCCATTCAGCAGGTGATCTTCTCATTTTGTTAATAGTTTCCTTTTCTGTGCTAGCTTGATACAGTTCCATTTATTTATTTTTGCCTTTTTCCCCCTTACCCTAAGGAGAAAGACTAAAAAAAATATTACTAAGACCAAAGTCAAAGAGTACAATATGTTTTCTTCTAGAAGTTTCATAGTTTGGGTTCTTACATTGAAGTCTTTAATTCATTTTAGATTTATATTTGTGCATGGTATAGAGAATAGCCCAGTGTGATTATTTTGGATGTAGCTGTCCAGTTGTCCTGACATCATTTATTAAAGAGGCTATCACTTCCTCATTATACACTGTTACCTTCTTCGTAGATTAATTGCCCACATAAGTGTGGGTTCATTCTGAGCATTCTTATTCTGTTACACTGATCTGTGTGTCCATTTGTGTGTGTGTGTGTGTGTGTGTGTGTGTGTGTGTGTGTGTGTGCCAGGACCATATTGTTTTGATTATTGTAGCTTTTTAGTATAGTTTGATAAATTATCCATAATTTTGCCTACTGTTTATACTTTTCTGATATGGCCCTTGGTGAGCTATCCAGTTTAACTGTTATAATTTGTCCTGCTTTCTAAAGAGCACCGTATTTAAGTAATATAGTTAAGTATATAATTACCAGAACATGTCATTCTTGTGTTAGTACTTAGTTTCCTCTACCAGGAGTAGCTGATCTCTGCTGATACACCTGAGATCCTCATTTAAGATGCAACAGAAGCACTACTTTATGTGTGAGGCCTGGAGTGCCCCAGTTTTCTATCTTCTCATTCCTGTATGCTGGCCTTGTGCCTTGAGACACTAATAAAGTAATCATCAAATGTAACTGTTTCACACAGGAATGATTTTAACCCACCTTACACATGAGATCCTTGAGGTTAGAAGCATGCCTTTGGTATTTTCATATACTTTGAATAGGTTCTTTGCAAATTATGGATATTCCCTCAGGTCCTAACCTCCTATGATATATCACTTGAGAATGCATTCACAGGAAATAATAATAAAGACAACATAGAAGGTTGCATGTTGCAGTTAGCTGAAGTTCATGGTTCAGCAGCTCATAATACAAACCAAGGATTCTGCTGAAATATTTGCATGTGCATGTGTATGTGTGCATATTTGAGCACGTGCACACATTCGCCTCATGTTTTCAAGTTGTCATTTATAAGATGGCTGTCCAATTCCAGATATAACATCCACATTTGGAACAGAAAACAGGGAAAGAAAGCAACAAAACAATGTCAGCACAGGAAGCTTACATAAATATTCATAAAATTATATCACTGGGCCACAGTGAATATTTAGCTTTTCCAGCTTCTACGGTGAATATGGGCAAAGGACAAAATGACTGGAATGGGATTTGGTGAGCCAAATCTCAGTCAAAAAAACAGAATTATATTTGGATCTTCAACATTGTGTTTAGTGTCTAAAGACGTCATGAGAGCTACTTTTCTTAGTGTAGAAGTAGAATGCAATTTCACTTGGGAGTTTTCTCACATAGCAATTTCACAAGGGGAAAATCCACTGTCTTCCTTTCAAGGTGTACATTGACTATTATTAACTGATCCATTCTTCAAGGTCTGGGAGATTAGGGAATGCCTGTGTGTGTATTTGTGTAAAAAAAAAAAATTGGATGCATCATAGCATACATGAGATGCAATTCATGTATTCTTTATTACAGCTAGTGCAATATCTTCTACAATAACTACAGTATTTTCAGTAGTTGGGGAGAGGGGGGCCCAAAATATGTCACCGAATATTTTTCCTTGAAATATCTCTCCTCTTAACAGTTAGAGAGCTTGAAGGGAACCTCTCCTCTACATCATTGGACTAGTAACACTTTGAGCCTTGTCTTATTCAGCTTAGGAAGCCTTTTGGAATATCATTACAGGCATTTCTTTCAACTGACCAAAAAAACACAGTGGAGCAAATTACCCCCAGTAGCAACCAGTTTAAATAGTTAAATAAATCTCTGGAAAGGATTACATTTCAGTCAGGGGTTTATTCTGCTATGGAACTGGTGGAGAACAAACTGTAAGGAGTTTCCAGTATTCTTTACATTTCTTAATATTTGATGGCATCCTGATTTTACACCAGTCACTATGTTTATCTTTCTTAATATGGTGCTTTGTTTTTTGAAGCCTTCACAACCATCTCATGAGGTGGGAAAGTGTTTTGCATTGGTTTTTATTGTTGTGGAGACTAAGACAATAAGAAGTTACTCAAAGTCACGCGACGTTAAGGAGTAAAGATGACCTGCAAGTTTACATTTTATCGCATTGTTTTAGCTTCTTGTGGCTACACCAACAAATTACCACATATTTCTTGGCTAAAACAAAGAAAGGGGATGTATCACAGTTATGAAGGATAAGAGTCTGAAATCAGGGTGTCTGTAGGGAGGCACTCCCTCCAGAGGTTCAAAAGAAGAATCCTCCTCACATCTTATAGCCCCTGGTGACTGCAGGCTTTAGCCTGTGGCAGTATCATTCCAAACATTACCTTCATCTTCACAACTGTGTGTGTCTTCCTGAAACCAACCTCTGCTTCTCTTTTACAAGGACACCTGTGCTTGCCAGGTAATTCAGGATAAGCTTTACCTCTCAAGATTTTTAATCACACATTTTCACATATAAGCTAATATTTACTCTTTAGCCATACTGGGTGATAGTCACAGATTTCACGGATTAAGAAGTAAATATACTTTGGGAGGCCAGTTTCTTTAGTTTACCGCACACACGTGGTGAAGAATCTTCAAAACCTGCTTTGACAGCTCAGACTCTACAAAAGTATGCGAGACAACAAAAGAGACTCAGATCTATAGAGTGAACTTTTGGACTCGGGGAGAGAGAGAGGGAGAGGGTGGGATGAGATGGGAGAATGGCATTGAAACATGTATACTATCAAGTAAGAAACGAATCGCCAGTCGATATCCGATGCAGGATGCAGGATGCTTGGGACTGGTGCAAGGAGAGGACCCAGAGAGATGGTATGGGGTGGGAGGTGGGAAGGGATTAATGTTTGGGAACGCTGTACACTCGTGGTGAATTCATGTCAATGTTTGGCAAAACCAATACAGTAATGTAAAGTAAACTAAAGTTAAAAATAAAAAAAAAAGAAAGAAAGTGACTTCATCTCATTCAGAGAATTAATAAGAAAAGACATGGAAACAGCTGTGTTGCTCCAAAGCCATCATGACAAAATGTGTCTTAGACTTGGGCACTCATCCACTTTGGTACTCATCATACCTGTAAACTGGTTTGAAAACAGCTAGATGAAGACTGGATGTCTGCCACAAGGAAGGAAGGGATCCTGGAGGTGGAATGTTAGGAGTGTTCCCTCCATAAATTAGTCGAAACTAACACTAGAGGTAAACTTACTTACTGCTTCAGTCTTTGCTGAAAGATTCAGGTCAAGTAGCTGTATCCCAAAGGAAGAAATGAGGGGCTTCCCTTATAGCTCAATCGGTAAAGAATCTGCCTGCAATGCAAGAGATCTGGATTCGATTCCTGGGTGGGGAAGATCCCCTGGAGAAGGAAATGTCAATCCACTCCAGTATTCTTGCCTGGAGAAGTCCATGGACCAAGGAGCCTGGCAGGTTACAGTCCATGGACTCATGAGAGTCAGACATGACTTAGCAACAAAAACACCACCACCAAAGAAAGAAATGAAGTGTTGGTGAGTTTTTATGTATTTTCATCATTTTAGAAAAAAAAAAAAGGTTAATCTATGCTTTTACAAAGCTTGTGGATCATAGGGTGCTGTCGTTCATTTAAAGGTCTCCATTTCTTCCATATGATATAGCCATATTCTAAGAAAACTATTAATGTATGGTGAGATTTTTACATTTATCTTCACAAGTTACTTTATTAGTGAGTCCATAAAGTGCCTATTGCCCAGTTTTCTTTGTGTTTTTTTAACAGTCACTTTGAATCTACACACAAGTTTTTACCTTGTGTCTATTTATTTGTTTATTTTATGGCTGCACCAGGTCTTAGTTGCCGCATGTGGGGTCTTCCCTGCAGTGCACGGGCTGCTCTCTAGTTGCAGTATGCAGGCTGCAGAGCGTGTGGGCTTTGTAGTTGCAGCACATGGGCTTTCTAGTTGTGACACGCCAGCTTAGTTGCCCTGCAGCATGTGGGATTCTAGTTCCCTCATTAGGGATCAAGTCAAACAGATGTTTTCTGTGTTAGAAGGTGGATTCATAACCATAGGAACACCAGGGAAGTCCCTACCTAGTGTCTAAAGGAGATAAAATGTAAACATATACCTTTAATCAACATTCATCCAATTTGAGACCGTATTCTAGATCTAGATAAGCATACCTGTGGACAGGTAGGAACCAAAAGGCACTTTCATAAACAATGACATATCCAGATAATCAACTGATGGAATATGTTGCAAAGTTTTAAATTTAATTAACACTTTACCTTACTTCTTTTCATAACTAATATCCCTATCATCAGAACCTATGTCTATGTGTATATTTATATTTTTGCTTTATCAATCTGTTAATTTTTTTTACCAACATTTTATTTCTATCCATATCTATCTACCTAGTATCATTCATCATCTGTGCTGTGAAAGTGCTGCACTCAATATGCCAGCAAATTTGGAAAACAGCAGTGGCCACAGGACTAGAAAAGGTCAGTTTTCATTCCAATCCCAAAGAAAGGCAATGCCAAAGAATGCTCAGACTACTGCACAATTGCACTCATTTCACACACTAGTAAAGTAATGCTCAAAATTCTCCAAACCAGGCTTCAACAGTACGAGAACCGAGAACTTACAGATGTTCAAGCTGGTTTTAGAAAAGGCAGAGGAAGCAAAGATCAAATTGTCAACATCCACTAGATCATCAAAAAAGCAAGAGTTCCAGAAAAACATCTATTTCTGCTTTATTGACTATGCCAAAGCCTTTGACTGTGTGGATCACAATAAACTGGAAAATTCTGAAAGAGATGGGAATACCAGACCACCTGACCTTCCTCTTGAGAAACGTATATGCAGGTCAGAAAGCATCAGTTGGAGCTGGACATGGGACAACAGACTGGTTCCAAATAGGAAAAGGAGTACATCAAGGCTGTATATTGTCACCCTGCTTATTTAACTTCTATGCAGAGTACATCATGAGAAATGCTGGGCTGGATGAAGCACAAGCTGGAATCAAGTTTGCCAGGAGAAATATCAGTAACCTCAGACAGGCAGATGACACCACCCTTATGGCAGAAAGTGAAGAGGAACTAAAGAGCCTCTTGATGAAAGTGAAAGAGGAGAGTGAAAAAGTCAGCTTAAAGCTCAACATTCAGGAAACTAAGATTATGGCATCTGGTCCCATCACTTCATGGCAAATAGATGGGAAAACAGTGGAAAAAGTGACAGACTTTATTTTGGGGCTCCAAAATCACTGCAGATGGTGATTGCAGTCATGAAATTAAAAGACTCCTTGGAAGAAAAGTTATGACCAACCTAGACTGCATATTAAAAAGCAGAGACATTGGAGAGTTGGACTATAATGAAAGCTGAGCGCCAAAGAATTGATGCGTTTGAACTGTGGTGTTGGAGAAGACTCTTGAGAGTCCCTTGGACTGCAAGGAGATCCAACCAGTCCATCCTAAAGGAGATCATTCCTGGGTGTTCATTGGAAGGATTTATGCTGAAGCTGAAACTCCAATACTTTGGCCACCTGATGTGAAGAACCAACTCATTTGAAAAACCATGATGCAGGGAAAGATTGAAGCCGGGAGGAGAAGGGGATGACAGAGGATGGTTGGATGGCATCACCGACTCAATGGACATGAAAGAAAGAAAGTGAAGTCACTCCATCGTGTCTGACTCTTTGTGACCCCATGGACTGTAGCCTACCAGGCTCCTCCATCCATAGGATTTTTCCAGGCAAGAATACTGGAGTGGGTTGTCATTTCCTTCTCCAGAAAGGAACCCAGGGGTTCCCAACCTGGGGGTTGAACCCGGGTCTCCCACATTATAGGCAAATGCTTTACCGTCTGAACCACCAGGGAAGTCCATTGGCTGCTGCTGCTGCTGCTAAGTCGCTTCAGTAAACCCCCAACAGGGTTTCTGCCACAAGCAGTATGAGGTCACCGTGGAACCACAGAGCTGGGCTCCTCACTTGCTTCGCGCAGGACATGTCATTCATTCACACAAGCACACTGTAGAGTTGGTAAAGTACAGCAGAAAATATGTTTGCTAGGAGAACAATGGATAGTAGTTTGAGTTAACTTCAGGAGTTAGTGATTGACAGGGAGGCCTGGCGTGCTGCAGTCCATGGGGTCACAAAGAGTCGAACACTACTGAGCGACTGAACTAAACTGAATATTTCTCTATCTAGTATTATCAATCATCTATCATATTTGTTAAAATACCTCTTAAAGCTAGAATTCTATGAAAACTTCTTCAATCAGTCAAATATTTCACTTGCATAATTTTGGTAGAAATGATTCAGTACTAGTGATTAAAATAAATGTTCTGAATAGTCTATGAATTTTAAAAAGTTGGGTTAATCATAGGACTTTTTAATATGACAAAGATAATTTACTCATATAATCAAGCTTTTCAAGCTATCTTTCTAAGGTGATTCATTGGCAATACGGAATAGAAAGATATCTGTATCTATTTATTTTTACGTCTCTCTCTATCTAGACGTATATATAGATATGTCTGTATCTTATATTTTTTCCCTTAAAGATTATTAATGAATGATTTGTCTGCATCATAGCCAGGTTGAAATCACTATTTAAATTAATTATGACAGCCATATCAATTAGACATAAGAGATTTCTAAAGCTAATTAGAGTCTGAGAGTTTTTAATTTGACGTCTGCCTCTGTGTAATATGTGCTTTCTGCATTAAATTAATGAAATTAAGCCTGCATCATTATAAATTTCCACTTTCATAGTTCCATAAGTTTCACAATTACATGCCATATTTGAATGATAATTAAATGAAACTAAATAATTATGTTCACATCAGCATTGCTAAGGTCTTAAGAATACATCCCTTATTCTTCACTCGCATGTGTTTCCAAACAGGACCTAATAGGGCGCAACTTTGCCTACAAAATCACCTTGTCATTTCCAAAATAAGGATACTCTAATAGGAATAGCAAGGGAGATAAGCTTTATCAGAAACATAATAAAATTTGGGCAGGGCAATAACTCAAGGCTGAAATAACTTTGAGATCTGACTACCCATAGTGTATGATTTTATTCTTCAGCTTAAAAGAGTCACATTCACCTAAGGTAATTATCTGTTGTTGTTCAATACATATATGAAAGAAGTTTTATACTTTAAAAAATGTTGATTGTCTTTGCTGCACACACACACATACACAGAGTAAGGTTGTATCACTGTATAATGTTTTAAAATAAATAGTTACTATTGTCTGCGAAAAGGCACACTTAAAATTAAGAAAGGAATTAATTTGCATGCAAATAGGTCTAAAGCATGATATATGAGAGGACTGCAACCTTGCCTTTAAGATTTGCTTTTGACATTTGTGTTTTAACAGTCAATTAAAATTTAATTTTTCCTATGATGAAAAGCAAATCTTTTTATCCTATTTCAGCAGTCTGTGAAGAGGTACAGATTCTGTTACAAGACTGTGGCAGGAGGTTTCTGGTGCTCTCCTGACCTGTATGGTGAGTTGACACAATCCAATCAGAGGATTGACAAAAAACTGTCTGCACGTAAACAATTGTGAGAGGATAGACAACCATCCAAGAAAAAGGTGCCATTGGTCATGCTCTGCAGGCAGTGTTTTAGATGAAGTCTTCCTTTGCAGTTTTTTTTTGTTTTTTTTTTTTTTAACAATAGGTACATCTTTGTGAAAGCATACTGTAGGTATGTTGCAATACCTATGTGGAGGTTCTGCCAGAGTTAGATTAATACAGAAAACCAAATGGGATGTCTCTAGACTCCCACCTCTGAGAGAACAAAGTAAGAGGAATCAAAAAAGAAAGGGGAAAAGATTTTAACATAAGCTGAGTTGATAAAATGTGTCTATGTAACACTTGGCTAGCTAGAAATGTACAAGGTCTGAATAATTCTGTATTGGTTTTCTTCCAACTCATAATAATTTTATATTATTTTAAACTGATACATAATAAACCAAAAGTAAGTAATCTATCTATCCAAAATATGTCTCCCACTTAGTTGGACTTGTGCTTTCTCAAGTAAAGACAAGGATTTGACTCAAAATTCAAAAACTGGGCTAAATATAAACTAGGACAAACCAGGGAAGGCCACATTCTGGAATGCCGTTCAGAAATATATAAAGACGTTTTTCATTGCACGTTGATTTTCACCCTCCACCCTCATTTAAGGGCTTCCCTGAGAGCTCAGTTGGTAAAGAATCTGCCTGCAATGCAGGAGACCCTGGTTTGATTCCTGGGTTGGGAAGATCCACTGGAGAAGGGAAAGGCTACCCGCTCCAGTATTCTGGCCTGGAGAATCCCATGGACTGCATAGTCCATGGGGTTGCAAAGAGTCAAACACGACTGAGTGACCTTCACTTTCACCCTCATTTAAACTGTGGGGCAGCCCCCTTCCCCCTTAAAAAATGCTTTCCATATTCAACACAACTTGTGAATATCTCTTTGACCATTCATTTGGGGAGGGAAAATTATTTTTGTATATATGTGTATATGTATAAAACTGTATATAATTTATAATCATTCAAATCTATAATGTAAAATAGTTTAACATGTCCTAAATTCTGGAGAAGGACTAATCGATAAAGTGAGGAAATATTTACTTTGTTTGGTTTTGAAGTTTAGCATGATGCTAAAGCTGAAACTCCAGTACTTTGGCCACCTCATGCGAAGAGTTGACTCATTGGAAAAGACCCTGAACCTGGGAAAGACTGAAGGCAGGAGGAGAAGGGGATGACAGAGGATGAGATGGCTGGATGGCATCACAGACTCGATGGATGTGAGTCTGAGTGAACTCCGGGAGATGGTGATGGACAGGGAGGCCTGGCGTGCTGCGATTCATGGGGTCGCAAAGAGTCGGACACGACTGAGCGACTGAACTGAACTGAAC
>SJYQ01000424.1:1059668-1078062 GCA_006410935.1 Redunca redunca | reverse complement strand
TCTGGCTTTTTTGATAATATTTTTTGGTTTAGAGGTAAACAGTTACTTTATTCTCTTTTAGTTATGCTCAGTCATCTCCATGTTAAAAATTATTTTATAGTAACTTTTTTCCCTATTTCTCTTTTACATTAGACTTGGAACATTCCAGTTCATTCTTTGCTAACTAGTATGATAGGACATATTATCCATAGATATTATTTCAGGAGAGCAGAGCAGCTCGCATTAACTAAATAAAATCTCTCTTAAATAGGGTCATAAGTCAGAAAGGGCCAATAATCTGTGTACCAGCTGATTATGTGTACCATGTGATAGGTGTGAGTGTATCATAAAATAGTATGTCTGAAACCAAACATATCTCAAAGTTGGACCTTACTGGTGAAGCTAGCTTCATGAGACAGGGAATGGTTTCAACATCCAATGCACTGAGGTTTATAAAAAATAAGAGATTTGATACGAAGGATTTGCAAAAAAAAAAAAACAAAAAAAAGTGGAGGTTAGAGTCCCCTGAATTCAATATTTTAACATATCCCTCAAGGAAATTTCACCCAAGAAAATTACCTTTGTAGGTAGAACTCCTTCTTGCCTGTCAGTTGTTGAAAGCTGTAATATGCAAATGTATATTACAGCAATAAAATTATTTTTATTCAATACCATATGAGTTAAGTGTCTTTATTTTTAATAAAAATGTCCATTCATCTAATATAGGTATCACTCAACTCATGGAGCTACTGAGTTTTAATAATATTGGCTACAAAAGAGAAATATGTAAAACAAGCTGCTCTTCTTTTTTTTTTTTTTGATTGGCATGTGGATATATAACTCTAATAAGGTGAAGAAAGTAAAATACTTGCTCCTGAACTGGGTTGACAATTTTCAAGAACTAGGTGTTGATTATGGACAAGTCCTGTGTTATGCTGAGCAACATTGTGTAGAGCTGTTACAATAGTTACTGACACTATCAAATTATTACCTCTTTGGTTATATTTTCTGTGAAACCATTAAGAACATTTTGAGGAAATTTTGCCTTCTTTTCCTCTAGCTGTTCACTCTGGAAACAGATGTTGTTACATTCATTTATCAGAACTTAGATGTTTTCTGAGTCCTGTTTACCAGTGATTAAGTGGGTTAGCTTGGTACTTTCAAGCAACAGTTGCCAAGATGAGAATTGATATGCTGAAAAAAGCAGAGAGAGAGAGAGAGACTCGATTGGCATAAAGGCTTTTTTGAAAACTTTTAAGTTTTATACTGGAGTACAGCTGATCAACAATATTGTGATAGTTTCAGGTGGACAGCAAGAGGGACATGTGTATATATTAAGCTGGTGCAAACATAACTGTGGTTTCAGGCTGTGAATTTTAAATCATTATAACTAGGCCCAAACACGTCTTTATTAATCAAAATAGGAACAATTAAATCAACACATTTTTGCCAATGAGAAATAAGTTTGTTTATTCCTGTAACATAAAAATCCGAACTTCAGGATTCAGTGAACTCTTGGAAAGCATTTTCTGCCTTCTGCTAGTTATGGAAGCATTTTCCCTGCAAAAAGTTGTGTGATGCTTGAAGAAGTGGTGGTCAGTTGACGAGAGGTCAGATGAATATGGCAAATGAGGTAAAACTTCATAGCCCAATTCATTCATTCATTCATTGTGTGGCGTACGGTCGGGTGTCGTGGAGAAAAAGTGGGTCTTTTCTGTTGACCAATGCCAGGTGCAATACTGCAGGTATTGGTGCGTCTCATCAATTTGGTGAACATACTTCTCAGCTGTAATGGTTTCACCAGGATTTAGAAAGCTGTAGTGGATCAGATGGGCAGCAGATCACAAAACAGTGACCATGACCATTTGGGGGCAACCCACGCCAGTATTCTTGCTTGAAGAAACCATGGACAGAAGGGCCTGGTGGGCTAAAACCCATGGGGTTGCAAAGAGTTGGACACGATGGAGCAACTAACACACTTGGTTTGGGGAAGTGCTCTGAAGCTTCTTCTCGGTCCAACCACTGAGCTGGCAGTTGCTAGTTGTCATATAAAATCCACTTTTCATCATACATCACAATTCGGTTGAGAGATGGTTCATTGATGTTGCAGAGAATATGAGAAGATGACACTTTTTTAAAACTACAATTTGTTTGATTTGTGGTCAGCTCATGAGACACCCACTTATCGAGCTTTTTCACCTTTCCAATTTGCTTCAAGTGTCCAATAATTATAGAATAGTCAGCACTGAGTTCTTTGGCAACTTCTTGTGTAGTTGTAAGAGGATCAGCTTCCATGATTGCTCTAAGTCAACCGTTATCAACTTCCAATGGCTGGCCACTGTGCTCCTCATCTTCAAGGCTCTTGTCTCCTTTGTAAAACTTCTTGAAACTACCACTTCACTGCACATTTATTAGCAGTTCCTGGGCCAAATGTGTTGTTGATGTTATGAGTTGTCTCTGCTGCTTTACAACCATTGTGAACACAAGAAAATCACTCAAATTCACCTTTGGTCTAACATCATTTCCATAATCTAAAATAAATATTAAAGATAAATAAATCATTAGCAAAAACAGTGAGAAATGTGTGTTTAAATGCTGTATAACAAAACCACATTTAAGAATGTATTCCAATACTAGATAGCAAAGGTAAACAAGGCAAAACTTGGCACCAACCAAATACATGTATCCATTCTCCCCCAAGTTCCCTTCCCATCCAGGCTGCTGCTGCTGCTGCTAAGTCGCTTCAGTCGTGTCCGACTCTGTGCGACCCCATAGATGGCAGCCCACCAGGCTCCACCGTCCCTGGGATTCTCCAGGCAAGAACACTGGAGTGGGTTGCCATTTCCTTCTCCAATGCATGAAAGTGAAAAGTGAAAGTGAAGTCGCTCAGTCATATTGGACTCTTAGCGACCCCTACCAGGCTCCTCCACCCATGGGATTTGCCAGGCAAGAGTACTGGAGTGGGGTGCCACTAACAATGAGCAGAGTTTCCTGTGCTACACAGTCTGTCTTTGTTGGATATGGGATGAAGCTTTGATCCCCGTAAAAGAGAAGAAGGAGGAGGATGGTGTAGAAATTGCTTGAACTGCAGTGCAATTTCATCAATTTTGGCTAAAACACTGGGAGTCTTTAGGTAGAAGGTGCTCTCTGGAGGAGTCCCACATTTCTCTGGGATGATTGTGCCCTGGTATCACTGTCATGCAGTCATTGGCTGGTTTTGGAGCAAATGTAGTAGTAGATCCAGTGGGAGAGTCTCTGGGGCTGTAAATCAGTTATGTTCCCTGCAGCAGGTAGGATGTGGTGTCCTAATCACAGTTCATGGTTAGGAAAAGGTGCCTCCAGGATGAGGAGCTGTTGGTAATTTCCCTTTTTCACTTCCTGCTACATACTGGACTCCACTCTGGTAGCTCAATTTGAAACAGATACGCACATCAGATCATTTCTGCTCCATGCCTCTGGTCCCTTGGTCACATGGGGGGTTATAGAGAGATTTTAGAGCTAAGGCTTACAGTCTAGCAACATTCATCAGAGAAAGTTTTACTGTTGGCAGTGAGGGAAGGGGTAGGTAATGAACAGGTCTTAATGTGATTATAGGGAATGAAGTAAACCTTCTCCATATGATTGCCTATGATATTCAAACAAATTCAATTTGTGGAAGACACTTTTCTGACTTCTGCTTTGAGGGCAAAAAATTAGTTGCTCAAAGTCTTCAGATTATTACTGGTGTTTTATTTTATGATCCTTTGCAATGAGTACAAATGTGTCCTATGCTATTCTTAGATTATTTTAAAGGTTATATAATGTGTAAAGTTTGTTTTCAATGGGAGCTGCAGGCTGCATATACACTTGCTTTGTGTGCAGTTAACATCCAGGGGCTCTCAAGGTTAATTAGAAATGGTAATAAGTTTAATCATGATGAACTCATTTGGTGCTGATGCGGATGTCACCTGTAATTCCATAAAAATTCCATTGTAATTTAGCATTAATTAATGTCCACTTATCAATGAGTGTTACAGCAAATTAGCACAGAAGTGACAAGTTATGTGCTTAAGAAATGCTTAACAGAGGAAAAAAACAGCATTACTAGGTCATCTTAAAATATAACAGATTGAGACATCTTTATTATTTAAAATATGAGATTAAAATCAGGTAAAGTGGTAATAATTAGGCAAGAATTTTGCTAAGAATTTGTCTGAGAACTAATGGGGTTACAACAAACATTAGGAATATAAATTCGCTTGGATTACCATTTTTTAACATAAATGACAGAGAAGAGATGGAGCTCTTCTGATCATTATTCTATAATAAGAGAAGCTGCCGAATTTTCAATAATCATCATCATGAAGCAATGGTCTTATTCATGTAAAATAAAAGTATTTTTCTCCATATGTAAAAATGCTATTTAGCCATATTTGAAGGCATTATACTCAGATATCATTTTTCCATTTCTGTAAATGACAACCATTAAATGCAATTGTAGCTACATGACAAGACTATCTTTATTACATCAAAAGGAAGAAAGGGATTAAAATGAATTTATTCAAAGGTGTGAGTTGTCACTTTTTTCCCCCCTTTGTCAAGGCATATACAGGACAGCTTTAAATCTAAACACTGAGATCTGACCTCATATTTGAATAAGTTAATGGGATCTGGTGTTCTTTGGGAAGTATTGAAACCTCTCTTTTGTATCTAGAAATCCCAGGAGAAATTTGGCTTTTAGGTGGTCAGCTCCAAGTTTTCATTTCTTTTCATCATTTTCCCTTTTATCATTTGACAGTTCTTGACAGCTTAGAGGGTCTTCTGGTGTTCATCAGGAAGTATAGTGTGAAGAGAAATTTATAGTTTCTTTCCTGTTACCTAGATCTTTTAAAGTCGTGTTACTACTATTTGGAAAGCTTTCTTCTCAGAGACAAAGAGACAAATCACTGTAAATGCAAACTTAAGATGCATACTTTAGAGAAAAATGCAGAGCTATCAATTTTACTAAAGTATTTCTTGGATTTCAATTATAAATTTAGTTCCATTCATTTATATATGTTATCAAATATTTCAAATGATTTTGTAATTCATAAAAATGACATACTTTATTAAGGTTTAGTAGAATTCTTCTGGATTTGTTCATCAAGCTAGTTTTACTTATATGAACCTACCTACTTTGAAGGTGTGTGTTTCCCCTAAACATTCAATGATGGTGACATAAATATTCAGGAAAAATAAAAGGGATGTAGATAAGATAATAAAAACAATTGACAGTTAATACTGAAATATATCTTTGTCTTTACAGCTATTTAAACATGGAAGATAAGACTGGTGACCATAATTCCTTAATCACTGGGGATGCGGAGTGGATCTGACAGTGCACCCGACAGGAGCATCAGGTGTAAATGGTTTGGGAATTCCTTAAAAAACAGGTCATTCCATCCCTTCTCTGAGTTCTCAACCCCTGCTATGGTGCCTGACAATCAAGAGGTGTACAGTAAGTGTATATGTGTATTTTGAATGGAAAATGCAAGTGGATTCAGTATCTCATGTAGAAACACAGCATTTCAGCCTTGAATTGACCTGAACTATAGAATCTTCCAACCTCCATTAATTTCCCCATGAAAATGTCAATTATCTCCTTTGCTTATATGCCTTGTAATTAACATTGTTTTTGATATTTCTGAGTGCTTAGATGAACAAATTAATCAATACCTCTTACAATACAGTGAACTATTCTTTTTTTTTTAAATTAAGGTACTATATATACGTGTGTGTGTGTGTGTGTGTATATACATACATACATATATACACACACACAGTAAATTGCACAAACCTTAAATGTACAGCTTAAGGAATGTTTACATTCATGTAACCATTACCCAGAATGAGGTACAAATTATTTATATCACTCTGATAGGTGTCTTCTTGTCTCAGCTCAGTCAATTGTCTCCCAAAATACTATCTCTGTCACCAAGGATAATTGTGAACACGGATGAGTTTGAATTTAAGTGAAACTGTATGTTTAGCTTCTTCCCTTCAATATTGTCTGAACTATTCACCCATGATATCACATGTAGCAGTAGTCCATCTTTTTTCATCAACTGTGAAGGTTTTATGTCATTAATATGTGATTATTTATTCCACAGTTTTTCAGTTTTGGGGATATTATATATGCATCATTAAAATAGTTTTTTACATGTAGAAAAAGTGATTGCAAACATTAATTTTTGTTGGGTTTATACACAGTATGAAATTATTGGGTCAGTTTTTATATTTATGTATATGTGGGGGTATACACCAAATTAATTATACTACCAATTTTCATTTCCAAAACTCATGTATGAATATATTAGTTTTCCCATATGCTTACCAACACTTGGTATGGGCAGTCTTTCCAATTTTATTCATTGGGTGGGTGAGGCTGAGTGATATCTCACTGTAGATTTTATTTGCATGTAATCAAACATGTTTTCCAAAGAAGTGGGGTTCTTGGCTACTTTATGAACACTACAAGTGATTAGAAACTCAACTGCTGCTATGTATCTTTTGATTAAGCACACAAACACAAAATACTTCATATTATAACCAAGTCTTCCAAATTGTACTTTACCCAATACCACCAATATGTCTTTCAGAAGTGTTCCTAGAATGCTCCTAATTGAGACTATGCCTAGTAGTTTCTCAAACAAAATTTCGGATCCCTTATCTCCTGCAATTTGATTTGAATCTCCCTCTTCCCTCTTCCTTGTCACTTTGTACTTGTGTTTATTGAGGAAATTGGCATTCTGCATTATAGTCAATTGTCTGTTGACAATTGACTATAATGAGTAAATATGAGAAAGAGAGACTGCTACCTCAATATCTTATTAAATTCTTCTTAAATTCCTTCCATATCCTAATATTAAATCTGCCATCTCACCCTCATTGATAGGGTGACCCCTAATTTATCATACAAAGGAAGATACTATTGAGAATGTAATGGTCACTTTAAGCTGGACTATAGTTACAAGGGATACAGTGTATTTCATACTTAAAAGGTTACAAATCTTAAGAAGTTTGTGCTTAAGCAAACTTGAATGAGTTTCTCTTCCATGTACTCCAAATACCCTTGATAATCAGCTATAAATATTTTTTGATACTGTATGATCCTATAGAGTCTTATAGAAATATATCTCATAACTGGAAAAACTTTTAAGAGCAGCTTTGTCGCCTGAATCACAAGAGGACACTGAAGTGAAAATCATATACCTCTGCTGCTAAGTCACTTCAGTTGTGTCCGGCTCTGTGTGACCCCAGAGACGGCAGCCCACCAGGCTCCCCCGACCACGGGATTTTCCAGGCAAGGTACTGGAGTGGGGTGCCATTGCCTTCTCCATCATATACCTCTAGATCCTATCAAATATAAATTATTAAGGATTAGCTGAATACCCTCATTCTGGTGATATCATGAGCTTCAGCTGCATGCCTCATCTGAAGTTTTATGACATTCAAATGCACAGGTGATCCTACCTAAAGATGTCTGTGAAGGATAGTGGAATAATCTTACAAGACCTGGAAAATGTTGTAAATCAAGATGGATTTTATGAACTTTCTCTTAGGCCTAATAATTGTAAATTAGAAATATGCCAGGCCTTGTGGAACAATCTAAATGAATCCAAAAACAAAGTCTTTGTTTATACAGTTTATATATTCTAAAACAAATGAAACATATTTAAACAAAGCGGTGTGAAGATTTTCCTTGGACAAGGAAATAAGGTCACCGTTATGCAAATTTCTTCTCACTCCATAGTCAGAGTAGGTGTTAAAGGGGATCTAGGGAGGACAGGTAAGAGCTGGAATCCTGGGAGCCTTTAACATGGGGAACTGTATTCTAAGAATCTAGTCTAGGAAAAAATTATCCCTGAGATTATACAAGGGAGCCTTCAGGTTTCCCCAACTGTCATTCCCCACATGAGTGTTCAGTTCAGTTCAGTTCAGTTCATTTCAGTGGCGCAGTCGTGTCCTACTCTCTGAAACCCCATGAATCACAGCACACCAGACCTCCCTGTCCATCACCAATTCCCAGAGTTCACTCAAACTCATGTCCATCGAGTCAGTGATGCCATCCAGCCATCTCATCATCTGTCGTCTCCTTCTCCTCCTGCCTCCAATCCCTCCCGGTATCAGGGTCTTTTCCAATGAGTCAGCTATTTGCATCAGGTGGCCAAAGTATTGGAGTCTCAGCTTCAGCATCAGTCCTTTCAATAATCACCCAGGACTGATCTCCTTTAGGATGGACTGACTGGATCTCCTTGTAGTCCAAGGGACTCTCAAGAGTCTTCTCCAACACCACAGATGAAAAGCATCCATTCTTCAGCACTCGGCTTTCTTCACAATCCAACTCACATCTATACATGAACAGTGGAAAAACCATAGCCTTGACTAGATGGACTTTTGTTGGCAAACTAATATCTCTGCTTTTCAATATGCTATCTAGGTTGGTCATAACTTTCCTTCCAAGGAGTAAGGGTCTTTTAATTTCATGGCTGCAGTCACCATCTGCAATGATTTAGGAGCCCCAAAATGTAGTCTGACACTGTTTCCACTGTTTCCCCATCTATTTCCCATGAAGTGATGGGACCAGATGCCATGATCTTCGTTTTCTGAATGTTGCACTTTAAGCCAACTTTTTCACTCTCCTCTTTCACTTTCATCTAAGGGCTTTTTAGTTCCTCTTCACTTTCTGCCATAAGGGTGGTGTCATCTGCCTATCTGAGGTTATTGATATTTCTCCCGGCAATCTTGATTCCAGCTGTGCTTCTTCCAGCCCAGCATTTCTCATGATGTACTCTGCATAGAAGTTAAGTAAGCAGGGTGACAATATACAGCCTTGACGTACTCCTTCTCCTATTTGGAACCAGTCTGTTGTTCCATGTCTAGTTCTAACTGTTGCTTCCTGACATGCATATAGGTTTCTCAAGAGGCAGGTCAGGGGGTCTGGTATTCCCATCTCTCTCAGAATTTTCCATAGTTTATTGTGATCTACACAGTCAAAGGATTTGGCATAGTCAATAAAGCAGCAGCAGCTGCTGCTGCTGCTGCTAAGTTGCTTCAGTTGTGTCTGACTCTGCAGTAAAGCAGAAAGAGATGTTTTTCTGGAACTCTCTTGCTTTTTCAATGATCCAGCAGGTGTTGGCAATTTGATCTCTGGTTCCTCTGCCTTTCCAAAAACCAGCTTGAACATCAGGAAGCTCACGATTCACGTATTGCTGAAGCCTGGCTTGGAGAATTTTGAGCATTACTTTACTAGCGTGTGAGATGAGTGCAACTGTGCGGTAGTTTGAGCATTCTTTGGCATTGCCTTTCTTTGGGATTGGAATGAAAACTGACCTTTTCCAATCCTGTGGCCACTGCTGAGTTTTCCAAATTTGCTGGTATACTGAGTGCAGGACAGCATCATCTTTCAGGATTTGAAATAGCTCGACTGAAATTCCAGTACCTCCACTAGCTTTGGGGGGCTTCAATTTCATCATGTGCTCACTGGTTACCCAGACAATTTACAATTTTATCCAGGACTCCTCCACACTTGTTATTCTTCCCTTATGATGTCTCAGAAACACAAATGTGTTTTATCACTCCTCAAAAGCCTTATAAAACATTGTTGTTTAATCACTAAGTAGTGTCTGACTCTTTTGCGACAGAGGAGCAAAATCCCATGGACAGAGAAGCCTGGTGGGCTACGGTCCATAGGATTTCCCAGGCAAGAATACTGGAGTGGGTTGCCATTTCTTCCTCCAGGGGATCTTCCCAACCCAGAGACAGAGACCTTACCTCCTGCATTGACAGGTGAATTCTTTACCATTGAGCCACCTGGGAAGCCTTGGTTTTCTGTATATGTCTCCTCTGTAGACTGGGCTCTCAAGGTGAAACTGTTTGGCAGTCATCTTATTTTTGTGCACAGTATTGTGGGCAAGATATTATAAGTGGTGAATAAATCTTTGTTGAATGAGTAGAAAATAAACAGATGAAATTTCCCATTCTGGGTATTTCTTTGTGTTTATTGTAAAATTTTAAAGAAAAGAGCAGATAATTTCTAAATATAACACCAACTTTAACATTTGGTGTGCCAATATTCTCTAGGTAATTTTTAAAATATACTTTCACAAGCTAAAATTACTTGCTTTGATCAAAAAAATATGACATTGAAAGCCCTCTGTTTCCATTTTACATTTGCTGTATTAACATTTAAAACCCTTGTAGTTATACATGAGCATTAGAGAGCCTATTTTAAAGGAGATATTCATCATTGAATGGGAAATGCTAGGGGGGAGAAATTCCAAATAACTCTGCAGTATTACTGCACTTAAAACATTGTCATTAATTTTGAACAATGGGTTGCTTTTTATGTGTATGAATGACACCCTATCCTCAAATGGAGAGGTTTATAAATCATATTTCTATAATGATACAGAGATTATAGAGCAGTTTTCTAATGCACTATTTCATTGATTTTCAAATATTTTTAGGAGAAAAAACTGTTACCTCATAAGATTTTCTTGTTGCTCTTGAATCTTTTCTGTGATCTCAGCAATAATGCAGTCAAAATAGAGTTACTTTAAGTGCGAAAAGATGGAATCCTGGGGTCCCAATTACTTGGTCTTATTTCTATCACCTTCAAAGAAGTCTGAGATTCTTCTAGTAAACAAAGACCAGGCTCTGTGGAACACAGTTTGGGCATTAATCATGTGCCAAGCTTTTAAGAATCTATTTTACTTAATATCAAACTAAAGCAGAGAGCTAAAACACATTGCTCAGAGGTTATGTGTTGGAGATTAGATAAATCCACATATTCAGACTCTAACTCATACTCTTCTTAGTTCATCAAACTTAGATATGAGGATTATAAAGGGAGTCTACACAGCCTCCCACTGTATAGTCAAGTCCTCTCTATAGTACGCCTGTAAAATCAGTTTCCTTCTCTTGCTACATTCACCACTCTAGAAAGATGAATGGTTCTATTACTTTATATTGTTTCATTTCTATATTTACAGGAATTATTCCTGGAGGAGGCATTTGCTTATTTCTCTTTTCTAACTTGTTTCCCTTTAAGGCCGACATACAAGTACCAGCACCTGTCACTTCCCTCTGAGTGGCTCTGGGAACCTGATTTACTCTGCGCGTGGCAGAGCGGAAGTGCTGGAGTATCGCGACTACCCAAGGAAGAGTCTTTCACAAATGGCTGACAAAAGTTTATATGTAAGCAGCTCCTTAGATTAGAAAACTCTGAATTAAGCACTTGCACTCTTTCCAGAGTAATAGAATTAAGTTCTAGTTTCCTTGAGTGGTAAGTTGATGACACACCCAGTTTTACCTTTCTCCATTTTCTGTTTCATTTTCCTACACCCCTACCAGAGTTTCTTAGAATTGTGAATATACTACTTAGATTCAGATCCCCTCCACCCCCCCCCCACAGTAGGGTGTTTTTCTGAAAGAATCCAAACTAAAACAGAAGTTAAAGTGTGTCATAATCATCTCTTAAGGCTCTTAATACTCTAGTATTTTTGCCTGGGAAATTCCATGGACAGAGGAGCCTGGCAGGCTATAGTCCATGGGGTTGCAGAGTCAGACACCACTGAGTGACTAACACACACACAATGGGAAGTGGGAACTTCTCACCATTATCAGCACTCTGTGAGCTGAGACTGGACAACCATCTCTGTGTACATAGGACATCATCTGGTTCCCATCAAAATCCTTCCTTACACCCTCTGTCTCCAAATTCTAGTGAAACTGGACCACTTAGTGCTAATGAATTTCTCTTTTATGTCTATTATAATTTTCATCTATATAACTTCTTTTATATCAAAATTGTGTGTGTATACATTACTTTGCCGACTAAGGTCCGTCTAATCAAGGCTATGGTTTTTCCTGTGGTCATGTATGGATGTGAGAGTTGGACTGTGAAGAAGGCTGAGCACTGAAGAATTGATGCTTTTGAACTGTGGTGTTGGAGAAGACTCTTGAGAGTCCCTTGGACTGCAAGGAGATCCAACCAGTCTATTCTGAAGGAGATCAGCCCTGGGATTTCTTTGGAAGGAGTGATGCTAAAGCTGAAGCTCCAGTACTTTGGCCAGCTCATGCGAAGAGTTGACTCATTGGAAAAGACTCTGATGCTGGGAGGGATTGGGGGCAGGAGGAGAAAGGGACAACAGAGGATGAGATGGCTGGATGGCATCACTGACTGGATGGACGTGAGTCTGAGTGAACTCCGGGAGTTGGTGATGGACAGGGAGGCCTGGCGTGCTGCGATTCATGGGGTCGCAAAGAGTCAGACACGACTGAGCGACTGAAATGAACTGATACATATAAAGTTGTCCAATCTATATTTACTCAAAATTTTTAAAGGCAGTCAACACCTATTTGAAGCAATTTTCACCTAAATGTATGAAACATTCATAAAGCACTTACTATGTGTCAGTCACTGGCTTCTGCATGATGGATATAGTGATAAAAGCAGACAAGGGCCCTCAGATTATAGAGCTTATATTGTAGTGATATAAACATTAACAGATACTTGCTATTAAAGGTAGTTTAGAAAAAAAAATTAAAAGGACATGAAATGACTAGTGTTCAAGACTAAAAAAATTTCCTTTAGGTCTTGGTATTATCACTCTGTTGATAAATATCCCTGGAGAAGGGCATGGCAACCCACTTCATACCCTTTCCTGGAGAATCCTATGGACTACCCATGGGAAGTCCATATACATTATATTAGACTAAAATAAGTTTAAGATTAAGTATCAAATGCCTTATTAGGATATATAAATCATGATCTAGCTCTGTCAAAAAACTGGATCTTCTGAAATGACCCCCTTAAGCTCTACACTCTAGTTAATCTGAACCAATTCCAGTTCTTAAAACAATTTCTCTCTTTTGCCTCCCTACCTTGTAATTGCTATTCTCTCTGCTTAAACTAAGAGATGTTCCTTTAATTGTTGTGTTTCTGGCAAATTTCTGTTCAATCTTTAAGACCAAAAACAAGCATTACCTATTAGATTATATATATCAATTCTTGCCTCAGACATATATTTCAATTTCCTCTGCTGTATAAGCACTTCCCACATCCCTAAGTCTAATCACACTTCTCATTGCATATCTCACCACAGGACATAAAACACCCATCTCCAGCTCTGTACAAGTTTCTGAAGTTTCTGTTCATTATTGGACTGTGAGTTCTTTTAACTAGGGCTTCTTAAACTTTAATGTGCACGCAGAATTATGACCCTGTTAAAGTACAGATTTTACTTCAAAGGGTCCAAGGTGGGGTTTGTGATTCTGAATTTCTAGCAAACTCTCACATAATTTTGATATCTGATGCTCCTGATCCCTAGACCACACTTTGAGTACTGAAGCTTTAATGGTTACTTGTTTTTATTTGGATCTTAACTGCCTCACATGGAATTTGGCACTTCATAGCTACATCAGTGTTTATGTATAAGTGGTTCAGTCCACATGCTGTTTTTCTTTCATGCAACTCCAATACCAAATCACAAAACTCCTTGGGCTTCTTTATTTTCTCTGTAAGACTTCCTTGAATAGTGTATATACATGGGGCTTTCTATAATTGGACATACATAAAATGTGTTGAAATTGTAGTTGAGCTCTGCAAGGTGACTGGTCAGAGTTGTAAATTAAAAGGTAAAATGTTTCTGACATATTTAACTTTTTAAGCATAGTAATATATTAAAGAAACATACTTACACATCCAATGCCATAATTAAATTTTAACTCATAAAAAATAATCAACTCCCTACAGGAACAGAACATTTTCAGTTAAAAAGCTACTTATCATTTCTATAGCCATACCATGTTGAATGTGCTGTTTGATCTTTTAACAATTTCATTTTAAAATATTCACAAAAGAGTGGTAATTAAATTACATGGGTGCCATGGTAACCACTGCATTAACTATGTCTCAACCCCATGCTTTAGCATTTTGGTAGGGAAAAGGGTATGCTTATTCTGTGACAATTACACACTGCAGGTGTTTAGGTCAACCTCCACCAGCCTGCCAGTAAAAGGTAAGCACATGTGACTAAAGCTGGATCTGAGATGGAAGGACTTGCCTTTTGCTATAAAGGAATCCTACAGCAGATTAGTGCATTGGGCTGACAGTCAAGAGGCTCAGTCCTAGTCCAGGCTCCATCACTGACTAGCTGTATGTTCTTTGGTAAGTGACTTAATTTCTCTGAGATGCAAACACCTCAAGTATAAAGCAAGAAGGCTATAGATAGGACCAGATATTTTAGGATCCAACCTAGTCCTTTCCAATTCCATGAAATCTTTATGATTTAATAAGCACTGCTACTGATCTTCACACACTTTCTAATAATTTCTGTGTTAGCTTCTTAGGGCTGCCTTAAAAGGTACCATAAACTGGACGATTTACAACAACAGCCATATTTTTTAATCACAGTTTTGGAAATGTGAAATCCAAAATCATGATGCTGGCAGGGCTGTAACCCCTCTGAAGCTTCTAGGGATAATGCATCCTTGCTCTTCCTAGGTTCTGGGTGCCCAAGGCATTCCTTGGCTTGCATAACTAAAGTTATACTTGCAAGTCTCTACTTGTCTTTACCTGGATCTCTTCCCTTTGTGTCCCTGTCTTCTCCTCCTCTTAAAAGAACACCAGTCAGCTTGGATTAAGGTCCACCCTACTCCAGTATAATCTCATCTTGGTTAATTACATTTGCAATGATTCTTTTTCCAAGTAAGGACATTTTGAGTTACCAGAGATACGACTTCAACACATCCTTTTGGGATACACAATTCAGCCCATAACAATTTCGTTTAATGAAATAAAAATTATATTGTGTTTCTTCCAGGTTATAATCTGGTTATAAACTATAAAACAATATCATGTAGTCCTCTGTGTACTGAAGGAGAAGGATATAGTCAGTGACTATACAATCCATGACAAGAGAGCTATAGCTTTAAGCAAATATACTTACTCAGGACACAAGCTAACAGAATTCTTCAGTGTTTTGGGAGCATGTGGCAGATCTCTGTGATACATTTCACAGCAATATCTCAAGCCACCTGGTCTCAACACAGCTAAGGAGTATAGCCATGCACTGTTGCCCATTTCCCACATAATACACCTACCATAGGCCTCATCATTCTACTGTACTTTCTTATAGTTGCAGAAAGCTGCTCAGAGATACCTAAAAGAAAATCAAGAGTAAGGAAGCTAATGCTTTCCACGAATGAAGACCGTAAATCCATGGATACAAGTCTATATATCTATCTTTTAATGAGACAACAAGAGCTAACCAGCTCAAAAATACTCCATTCATTGTTATTGTTTTTTGTTGCTTTTTTTCTTCTCCATTTCCGGTCTCCTTTTACCATCGCCTTCATCTCTATTTACTGGGATCACCTCTAAAATAAACCTTCTGCATGCAAGTGTCTTTCTGCATATCTCTGGGTCTGCTGTAGAGAAATCCAAATTAAGACAGAGGGCCAAGAAGATGGAAATAATAGCATGTGCAAGGACCCTTAGTTATGAAAGAGAAAGACACCAAGGGAGCTGAGAAGCCATGTGTGGCAGCAGCAAAGACAATCTAAAGAGGAGATGAAGAGAAGAGGCTGGATAATGAAGGTTTACCTCTACTGCACTGAGAAGTTTTCAATCTCTTTTTTGTTTAGTAAAGAACCACATGAGTTTCTAGACAGATGGGAACATGATATAATCTGTGCAATCACTTGGAGGAGACTTGGGAGGCAAGAAGACCAGTTGTGATACCTCTGCAACAGTTTAGTTATGAAACAATCAAGGTCCAAACAAAGGTATGACAGCAGACCCACGACTAGGACAACAGAGAAAGGTTATACAAAACTATTTCAGATTAGATAGAGTTTACTGATTGCATAATTGTAAAATATGGGAAAAGAGACCTAGGAGTGATTCCTAGGCTTTGTTTGAATAACTAGGGTGTTATAATTAAGCAAGTGAAGAAAAGCTGGACAGAATAACATGGTTGTCCAGTTTGATTAGAGCCAGTTTGCTTCAGTGTTTCTTAAATTTAAATATGTATATGAGTCACCTTGGGATCTTGTTAAAATGTGGAGTCTAATTCAATCTAGGGCTTGTGCTTCAAACGAGAGCCCCAGAGAGAGGGCTGCTGCTGGTACTCAGCACAACTTACCTGTGAGATCCAAACCTAGGTCTAGCTTAGGCATTTGCTCAAAACCACCATCCATCTTAACTTTGTTTCCTTCCAGCTCTTAGCTGATAGGGTCTTTGATTTACTCTCCCACAGACCAGCTCCCAACTACTTTGCTGGTCCTTCCTCACTCACATCTTTTCAACAGTACATATCTTTATTTTTTTTGGCTGTGCTGGGTCTTCATTGCAGCATGCAGGCTTTTTTCTAGTTGTGGCACACGGGCGGCTTCTCTAGTTACAGTCAGCAGTCTTCTCTTGTGAAGCATAGGCTCTAGAGTGTGCAGGCTCAATAGTTGTGGCACATGAGCTTAGTTAGTTACCCCACAGCACCTGTGATCTTAGTTCCCTACCTACCTCTGATAACTCAGTTACATTAATCACTATTCTCCCCTTTTTCATTTGCTAGCTTGGGTACTTTATATCTGTTTCTCAATTTCATCAAGTGACCACTTCTCTGACCTTTCTATTAATTTCTCAGATTTTTATACTCTTTCAGAATTACTGCATGAGTATTAACTCTGTTCTATTGATTTTCTCACTATTTTACATATTGGGTTTTGCTTCAACTTCCCCTACCTTTCCTGTTTGTAGAGAAAATTTACAACATACACAACTTCTCCCAATTAAGAATGATTAACACATATCTGTCAAATTTGATAGAAAACTTTTGGGATCATAAAGCTCTGTGCTTATAATGCTTTCAAGAATTGCAGTCAACCATGACTCAGCTGGTAAAGAATCTACCTGCAATGCAGGAGACCCCAGTTCTATTCCTGGGTTGAGAAGAACAGCTGGTGAAGGGATGAGCTACCCACTCCAGTATTCTTGGGCTTCCCAGGTGGCTCAGCTGGTAAAAACTCTACCTGCAGTGCAGGAGACCTGGGTTCGATTCCCGGGTTGGGAAAATCCTTTGGAGAAGGGAACGGCTACCCACTCCAGTATTCTGGCCTGGAGAATCCCATGGACTGTCTAGTCTGTAGGGTTGCAAAGAGTCGGACATGACTGAGAGACTTTCAATTTCTTTTCTGTTTCATGGTAAGCCCAAAGATCAGACAATTAATAAAAGGTAACACACTTTCACATCTATCCCTTCTCTCTTCTGCTTCGCTTATTAAACAGGGGTATGCACAATGAGATTCATTTCTCCTGAGGGTAAAATGTGACCTGTTGCATCTCATGTTAATATAATCCCTGTCTTCAGGTTCATTTGCTTCCATTCTAATAATATCATTATGTAATAATATCATGATGTCTTCCCCAAATTTTGGTGCAAAGCCTCTCAACTGCAAGTAGTATCCTTGACCCAGAGAATGTTTGAAAATGTGTATGGGCTTGGCTTGAGTTGCCACAATGACTGGCATGGGGGATGACACTGACACTTAGAGCAGAAATTCAGGAATGTCAAATTCAGTCTTCAACAGATGTGATAGTCCCATCCATAATGATATTTATTCCCCACTGAGAAATATCTAGAGTATGATTGCATTATATGTAAATCTGTGTTATACGACATTGAATGGGGGAAAAGTACTGCATTAGTACGTTGCCTACATAGGGGAATAATGTAAAATAAGTATAGCTATTCCAGTTTTCAAAATTGAAAAGAAAACTCCAGGCAGGGAGATATTGAAATTGTACGCTGCCTTACCACAATGGCCACACAGTTCAGTTCAGTTGCTCAGTCGTGTCCAACTCTTTGCGGCCCCATGAATCACAGCACGCCAGGCCTCCCTGTCCATCAGCATCTCCTGGACTTCACTCAGACTCACGTCTATCGAGTCTGTGATACCATCCAGCCATGTCATCATCCTCTGTCGTCCCCTTCTCCTCCTGCCCCCAATCCCTCCCAGCATCAGAGTCTTTTCCAATGAGTCATCCCTTCGCATGAGATGGCCAGAGTACTGGAGCTTCAGCTTTAGCATCATTCCTTCCAAAGAAATCCCAGGGCTGATCTCATTCAGAATGGACTATTTGGATCTCCTTGCAGGCCAAGTGACTCTCAAGAGTCTTCTCCAAAACCACAGTTCAAAAGCATCAATTCTTCAGCACTCAGCTTTCTTCACAGTCCAACTCTCACATCCATACATGACCACAGAAAAAACCATAGCCTTGACTAGATGGACCTTAGTCGGCAAAGTAATGTCTCTGCTTTTGAATATGCTATCTAGGTTGGTCATAACTTTTCTTCCAAGGAGTAAGCGTCTTTTAATTTCATGGCTGCAGTCA
>SJYQ01000424.1:1047262-1058810 GCA_006410935.1 Redunca redunca | reverse complement strand
GCTTCTGTTAGGTCCATACCATTTCTGTCCTTTATCAAGTCCATCTTTGCATGAAATATTCCCTTGGTATTGCTAATTTCTTGAAGAGATCTCTAGTCTTTCCCATTGTGTTCTTTTCCTCTATTTCTTTGCATTGATCGCTGAAGAAGGCTTTCTTATCTCTTCTTGCTATTCTTTGAACTCTGCGTTCAGATGCTTATATCTTTCCTTATCTCCTTTGCTTTTTGTTTCTCTTCTTTTCACAGCTACTTGTAAGGCCTCCCCAGACAGCCATTTTGCTTTTTTGCATTTCTTTCCCATGTGGATGGTCTTGATCCCTGTCTCCTGTACAATGTCACGAACCTCATTCCATAGTTCATCAGGCACTCTATCTATCAGTTCTAGGCCCTTAAATCTATTTCTCACTTCCACTGTATAATCATAAGGGATTTGATTTAGGTCATACCTGAATGGTCTAGTGGTTTTCCCTACTTTCTTCAATTTAAGTCTGAATTTGGTAATAAGGAGTTCATGATCTGAGCCACAGTCAGCTCCTGGTCTTGTTTTTGTTGGTTGTATAGAGCTTCTCCATCTTTGGCTGCAAAGAATGTAATCAATCTGATTTCAGTGTTGACCATCTGTTGATATCCATGTGTAGAGTCTTCTCTTGTGTTGTTGGAAGAGGGTGTTTGCTATGACCAGTGCATTTTCTTGGCAAAACTCTATTAGTCTTTGCCCGACTTCATTCTGCATTCCAAGGCCAAATTTGCCTGTTACTCCAGGTGTTTCTTGGCTTCCTACTTTTGCATTCCAGTCCCCTATATGAAAAGGACATCTTTTTTGGGTGTTAGTTCTTAAAGGTCTTGTAGGTCTTCATAGAACCGTTCAACTTCAGCTTCTTCAGCGTTAATGGTTGGGGCATGGACTTGGATAACTGTGATACTGAATGGTTTGCCTTGGAGATGAACAGAGATCATTCTGTCGTTTTTGAGATTGCATCCAAGTACTGCATTTCAGACTCTTTTGTTGACCATGATGGCTACTCCATTTCTTCTGAGGGATTCCTGCCTCCAGTAGTAGATATAAGGGTCATCTGAGTTAAATTCACCCATTCCAGTCCATTTTAGTTTGCTGATTCCTAGAATGTCAATGTTCAATCTTGCCATCTCTTGTTTGACCACTTCCATTAGCCTTAATTCATGGACCTGACATTCCAGATTCCTATGCAATATTGCTCTTTACAGCATCAGACCTTGCTTCTATCACCAGTCACATCCACAGCTGGGTAGTTTTTGCTTGGAGTATCATATTAGCTAGAAATAGAAATTTCAGCCGTATTTTAAAAGATATACCTTGAACTATGCAAGTTATGGATTGCAGGAATTGTTATCAGATCTTTTTTTGCTTACTGACATCTTTTTTTGCTTACTTTTCTAATAGTCTGAATTAATAGAAAGGATAAGTTCCCTATCAGACCCATTAAAGTTGCTTTACTTTAGACATTTGATGTACAATTTTATATACACGAGAGAAGAGTCAGAGAATTAAAATGACTTCCTGGGAGACCGAAATGGTTAGAGTTGTCTGATATTTGGATAACTTAATTGTTGATATTATAGATCTTTTGACATCAAGAATTTTTGAGGAAGTACATGTTTGAATAGTAATTCCCCCCAAACAAACACCAAAACCCTTCCCTACTGGCTGTACTGCTCAAAGCTCTCATTGTTACCATAGGTTGGGCATTATTATAGTTCATAGCTGAGGCCTGAATTAGAAGAGTGAAGATAGTATATAAAACTTTAAGTTTCAGAATGGAGATATATTTCCATCAGACATGACTGGATGAATGAACAACAGCAACAACATATTCCCATTGACAAATTATCAGGATGTCAATTTAAAAAAAATCATGATTCTGTAAGTTGAAGTTTCTCTCATCTCTATATTGACCTAAGCGATCATAGCTTTAACGAGGACAGTGGTGAGGAAAGTAGACAAGTCCATTATATTTTCAAAGAATTTTATATACCTTATTGTAGAATGGATGTAAGGGTGGAGGTATGGGGAGATGACTGCAAAGGTAAAGATAATTAATTAGAAGGGAATAAACACTGGTTGAAGATGAAGGCAGACTTAGACGAAAATTTAAATTGTAATTCTGACTTTGCTTCTTCTAAGCTATATAGTTATGCAATCAAATATTTCTCAATATATGTTTCCTTACTTGCAACATGGAGATAATAATGGCTTATCTGATCAATTACATGGCTGGTAAGGAATATTTAAATCAAACAAAATGGGTGAAAACAGCTAAAATGTCACTTTCCATATTGTAGATACTCATTACGCTGATTCTTAGTAATATGCCATGTTTTGAAAAGTATAGAAAGACTGAAATCTATTTTGAATTGAATGTTGTAGCACACTGGAGTTGTCTGTTTGATTTCTGTTAAATTTAGAAGCAGTTAATTATAGTAAGAGTGCTAAAAGTCTTTGGGCATAACATAATGTCTTTATGTGTCTACATGTAGTTTTAATATTCAGTGGCAAACAGACACATTCCTCACAGTGGCATGCAGTCTGTCATGCTAAATAGATTCCAATGACATGTGGTTCTGGGGCAGAGGTTACAGCAATATCTGATTGTACAGTCACCAAGTTGTGTTCCACTCTTTGCAACCCCATGGACTACAGCATGCCAAGCTTCCCTATCACTCACCAACTCCCAGAGTTTGCCCAAGTTCATGTTCATCGAATTGGTGATGCTATTCAACCTTCTCATTCTCTGTCTCCCTCTTCTCCTTCTGCCTTCAATTTTTTCCAGCATCAGGGTCTTTCCCCATGAGTTGGCTGTTGCATCAGGTAGACAAAGAATTGGAGCTTCAGCGTCAGCATCAGTCCTTCCAATGAATATTTAGGACTGACTGATTCATCGCCTTGCTGTCCATTTCAGTTCAGTAGCTCAGTCGTGTCCAACTCTGTGTGACCCCATGAATCACAGCACGCCAGACCTCCCTGTCCATCACCAACTCCCAGAGTTCACTCAGACTCATGTCCATTGAGTCGGTGATCCCATCCAGCCATCTCATCCTCTGTCATCCCCTTCTCCTCCTGCCCCCAATCCCTCCCAGCATCAGAGATTTTTCCAGTGAGACAACTCTTCGCATAAGTTGGCCAAAGTATTGGAGTTTCAGCTTTAGCATCAGTCCTTCCAGTGAACACCCAGGACTGATATCCTTTAGAATGGGCTGGTTGGATCTCCTTGCAGTCCAAGGGACTCTCAAGAGTCTTCTTCAACACCACAGTTCAAAAGCATCAATTCTTCAGAGCTCAGCTTTCTTCACAGTCCAACTGTCACATCCATGCATGACCACTGGAAAACCCATAGCCTTGACTAGATGGACCTTTGCTGGCAAAGTAATGTCTCTGCTTTTCAATATGCTATCTAGGTTGGTCATAACTTTCCTTCGAAGGAGTAAGCTTCTTTTAACTTCACGGCTGAAATCATCATCTGCAGTGATTTTGGAGCCCCCCAAAATGTAGTCTGACACTGTTTCCACTGTTTCCCCATCTATTTCTCATGAAGTGATGGGACCAGATGCCATGATCTTCATTTTCTGAATGTTCAGCTTTAAGCCAACTTTTTCACTCTCCACTTTCACTTTTATCATGAGGCTTTTTAGTTCCTCTCAGGCTTCCCTGGTGGCTCAGAGGTTAAAGCGTCTGCCTCCAATGCGGGAGACCTGGGTTTGATCCCTGGGTTGGGAAGATCCCCTGGAGAAGGAAGTGGCAACCCATTCCAGTATTCTTGCCTGGAGAGTCCCATGGATGGAGGAGCCTGGTAGGCTACAGTCCACAGGGTCGAAAAGAGTCGGACACGACTGAGTGACTTCACCTCACCCCACTTTCTGCCATAAGGGTGGTGTCATCTGCATATCTGAGGTTATTGATATTTCTCTCGGCAATCTTGATTCCAGCTTGGGCTTCTTCCAGCCCAGCATTTCTCATGATGTACTCTGCATATGAGTTAAATATGCAGGGTGACAATATATAGCCTTGACATACTCCTTTTCCTATTTGGAACCAGTCTGTTGTTCCATGTCCAGTTCTAACTGTTGCTTCCTGACCTGCATACAGATTTCTGAAGAGGCAGGTCAGGTGGTCTGGTATTCCCATTTCTTTCAGAATTTTCCACAGTTTATTGTGATCCACACAGTCAAAGGCTTTGGCATAGTCAATAAAGCAGAAATAGATGTTTTCTGGAACTCTCTTGCTTTTTCCATGATCCAGTGGATGTTGCAATTTGATCTCTGGTTCCTCTTCCTTTTCTAAAACCAGCTTGGAAGTTCAGGGTTCACATATTGCTGAAACCTGGCTTGGAGAATTTTGAGCATTACTTTACTAGCGTGTGAGATGAGTGCAATTGTGCGATAGTTTGAGCATTCTTTGGCATTGCCTTTCTTTGGGATTGGAATGAAAACTGACCTTTTCCAGTCCTGTGGCCACTGCAGAGTTTTCCAAATTTGCTGGCATATTGAGTGCAGCCCTTTCACAGCATCATCTTTCAGGATTTGAAATAGCTCAACTGGAATTCCATCACCTCCACAAGCTTTGTTCGTAGTGATGCTTTCTAAGGCCCACTTGACTTCACATTCCAGGATATCTGGCTCTAGGTGAGTGATCACACCATCGTGCTTATCTTGGTCGTGAAGATCTTTTTTGTATAGTTCTCCTGTGTATTCTTGCCACCTCTTCTTAATATCTTCTGCTTCTGTTAAGTCCATACCATTTCTGTCTTTATCGAGACCATCTTTGCCTGAAATATTCCCTTGGTATCTCGGGACTCTCAAAAATCTTCTCTAGCACCGTAGTTCAAAAGCCTCAATTCTTTGGCACTCTGCCTTCTTTAGGGCTTTCTTGATAACTCAGTTGGTAAAGAATCTGCCTGCAATGCAGGAGACCCTGGTTTGATTCCTGGGTCAGGAAGATCCACTAGAAAAGGAAAAGACTACCCACTCCAGTATTCTGGCCTAGAGAATTCCATGGACTGTACAGTCCACGGGGTCACAATGAATCAGACACAACTGAGCAATTTTCACTTCACTGCCTTCTTTATCGTCCAGCTCTTATATCCTTACATGACCACTGTAAAAACCATAGCCTTGACTATACAGACTTTTGTTGGCAAAGTGATGCTTTTGCTTTTTAACACACTGTCTGGGTTTGTCATAGCTTCCCCACCAACAAGCAGTCGTCTTCTAATGTCATGGCTGCAGTCACCATCTGCAGTGCTTTAGACACTAAGAAGAGGAAATCTGTCAGTGTTTCCAACTTTTCCCCTTCTATTTGCCATGAAATTATGGGACTGGATGCCATGAACCTAGTTTTAGTTTTTGTTTTTTAATATTGAGTTTTAAGCCAGTTTTTTCACTCTCCTTCTTTGCCCTCATCAAGAGGCTCTTTAGTTCCTCTTCATTTTTTGACATTAGAGTGGTATCATCTGCATATCTGAGGTTGTTGATACTTCTCCCAGCAATCTTGATTCCAGCTTGTAACTCATCCAGCCCAGTATTTCACATGATGTGCTTTGTGTATAAGTTAAATAAATAGGGTGACAATAAACAGCTTTATTATACTCCTTTATCAATCCTGAACCAGTCAGTTGTTCCATATAGGGTTCTAACTGTCTTTTCTTGACCCGCATATAGGTTTCTCAGGAGATCGGTAAGATGGTTTGGTATTCCCATCTCTGTAAGAAGTTTCCACAATTTGTTATGATCCACACAATCAAAGGCTTTAGCATAGTCAGTGAAACAGAGGTATATGCTTTTCTGGAATTCCTTTGCTTTCTCTATGATACAGCAAATGCTGGCAGTTTGATTTCTGGTTCCTCTGCCTTTTCTAAACTCAGCTTGAACATCTGGAAGTTCTCAGTTCACATAATGCTAAAGCCTAGGTTGAAGGATTATTTGATTGTGTTTCATCAAACATGAAAGTGAAAAACCTAGTTGGGGATACAGAAAGTAGGTGTTTGATCATGATGTAATGTTTGGAGATATATTCCTTGCATCTCCCATCCTTTCCCTGACACTTATAAAAAAAACAAACAAACAAACAAAAAAAAAAGAGAGAGAGAGAGAGAGTTTAGATTATTTAAAGCCCAGGGATTGGTTCATATCATATGACACCAATAATTGGGCATTTATGCATATTTCTGGGACTAATAGTTTCCATTAGTTTTCTTCCAAAACTTACACATTTATTTATTTTTTCCCTATTACATACAAAGAAATGAAACCATTAAGCATAGTCAAATAAAGCAGTAACTCTGCTTCTAAGGGGCAAAGCAGAGGGACTAACAATGATAAAGTAATCATGAAACACCTAGAGATTTATTACTTGCATTAGTTAAACATTAATTATTGTTTATGTAGCACTTTACTGTTTACAAATCATGTTTTATACTTCATTTTCTATGAAGAAATTAGCACTCATAATGATTTCTATTTTATAAACTAGAAAACAGGGCTGAGAACAGTTAAATAAACGTACCAGTATCCTTAAATGCCCCATGACTCTTCTCATTTCAAGGTTTTAACAAATGCTGTTTTCTATACCTGGAATTTGCTCTCGTTCTAATCTCTTATGAATGCTCTTCCCTGCTAGTTAGCCCTTCTTAGCCTTCAGATTCATATTTACACATCACAGCCTCCTTTCTAACATACCCTTACAACTTTACATCTTTGATTTTCACACATTTATCTAATACTTTCCCTTCAGTGTATAATTAGGCCCCATCATCACTTCATTATTTGAATTTGTATTCACCTTTCAATTATAAGCTCCATGAGTTAAAGAATTCGATGTCTTAATATCTGTCATAGCCAAGAGTCCAAATTAGTGTTCAGAACATAATAGATAATCAAAAAGTATTTGCAACATAAACAAGGAGAACTTAAAATTACATAATACTAGTCTTCTTAATCTACAGGTGAATTAATAGAACTTTGATCACTTTTCCCATTTAGGTCCCAAGAGAATCACAATGCTAAATTATGCTGGCGTCTTTACCTGATCATCATTTAAGAAAGATAATGAATATACGTTACAATTTAGAAAAGCACTCTCTTATATACTGACTAATTTAAACACTCTCTCCAACATCAAGAAGGGTACAGGAAAGTAATTACTACTGACTTATGTTTTGGGAAGAGGGGGATGAGGACACAAGGCTTCAGAACCTCCTAATATTTGTGTATGGGGGGTGGGGGGTAAAGTGAAAGTGAAGTTGCTCAGTCGTATCTGACTTTTGTGACCCCATGGACTGTAGCCCCCCAGGCACCTCCATGTGTAGGGTAGGGAAAGAGAAAAAATAGATATAGAATGCATCTAGAACAAGGTCACATATCTCACAAATACATCTTTATCTCCTTTGTAGCTCCATCTTCTCTTTTTATGAGTAATTATGATTTAACAAGAATCCTTATGATGCTAAAATCATCTTTTAACAAATGTCTATTTGAACCTGGGTAGGAGATTCATTTGTTTTGTTCCAGGGGTCATGAGAAGCTGGTAAACCTTACCAATTAGTTGGGGCACAATCTACTAGTTGGTCCTCAATACCCCTTCTCTGCTATTTTCCCAGTAATAAAATTACTGTACTAGTTGGTCACATGGACAAAATGAAGATTGTATTTTTATATTTCTGTTATACCTTACACATGGTAACTTGAGTTAATCATGATAAAAGTGAATTATATGGACTGCTTAAAAGACTCCTTGGAAGGAAAGTTATGACCAACCTAGATAGCATATTAAAAAGCAGAGACATTACTTTGTCAACAAAAGTCCGCCTAGTCAAAGTTATTGTTTTTCCAGTAGTCATGTATGGATGTGACAGTTGGGCTATAAAGAAAGCTGAATGCAAATAGATGCTTTTGAACTGTGGTGTTGCAGAAGAGTCTTGAGTGTCCCTTGGATTACAAGGAGATCCAACCAGTCCATCCTAAAGGCGATCAGTCCTGGGTTAATTGGAAGGACTGATATTGAATCTGAAACTCCAAAACTTTGGCCACCTGATGTGAAGAGCTGACTAATTTGAAAAGACCCTGATGCTGGGAAAGATTGAGGGGAGGAGGAGAAGGGGATGACAGAGGATGAGATGGTTAGATGGCATCACCAACTCAATGGACATGGGTTTAAGTTGACTCCGGGAGTTGGTGATGGACAGGGAGGCCTGGCATGCTGCGATTCATGGGGNGGGGAGGAGGAGAAGGGGATGACAGAGGATGAGATGGTTAGATGGCATCACCAACTCAATGGACATGGGTTTAAGTTGACTCCGGGAGTTGGTGATAGACAGGGAGGCCTGGCATGCTGCGATTCATGGGGTCGCAAAGAGTCGGACATGACTAAGCGACTGAACTGAACTGAATTGATATGGACAGCATAATTTCTAGAAAGTAACTTCAAAGTGTGTATATATTCCTTCCCTCTTTCCAGTTTTGGTGGGTGTAGCTTGAACTTACAGCAAGAAGGCATATATTGAAAAGGGCATTACCACAAGTAGAAGAAACATAGATCTTTGATATCCAAGGATACATCTTGTCAGTCCCAGACTCTTGACCTTCTCTCTCTTTTTTGCTTAATAAATCTCTCCTGAAATAAGCTAAACCTTTGCATCCAGTCCCATCACTTCATGGAAAATAGATGGGGAAACAATGGAAAAAGTGAGAGACTTTATTTTCTTGGGCTCCAAAGTCACTGCAGATGGTAACTGTATCCATGAAATTAAAAGATGCTTTCTCCTTGGAAGAAAACCTATGACTAACTTAGATAGCATATTACAAAGCAGAGACATAGGGAACAAGATGGAGGAGGAGTGGGCAGACGTGGAGTACATCTCTCTCCATGGATACATAAGGAATACACCTTCAGACACAGAAGTGCATGCAGAACACCGCTGAGAGCAGACAGGAGTGCTTGACCAGTGGAAAGCAATATATAGACCCACGCAAAACTTGGTAGGACAAAGGAAATAGGGGGAAAAACAGGAGTGTTAGTAGGACTGGGCCTGCCCTTGGCAAGTGGGGGAACTGAAGCAGGGTCCAATGCCCACAATTGTCTGAGTCAGAGGAGAAACATTTAAGGCTGAGATTAAACAGCTGATCTGTGGCAGCCTAAATGGAATCAGAATCAGACAGTCCTTTCTGCAGCCAACATACTGGGCAGGAACATGGGTCTCCTGGAAGAGACAGTGGCTGGGAGCTGGAGTTTAGAGATTGTGGAGCAACCCCATAGTAAGCACTGCTGTTGATGGCAGAGAGACTGATCAAGGGGATGTGAGGGAGGAGATCGTGGTGGGATATGTCAGTGGAGGAAATCCAGGCAGCCGTGGAAGCAAAGTGATGCTGCTGAATCATGTTTAACTTTTAAACCTATTACATTTTTTCTACATTTGTTCCTTAGTTTGCCTTTCTTACTGTTCTTTTCTCCTTGCAGTTAATCTTTAATGTATATAAATCTTCTTCATCTACCTGTATTTAACTTTGCACATCTATTCTTTCTTTTCTTTCCTCTCAAAATATTTGTTAGTTTTGTTTTCATTGCTTTATTCCCCACTTGGCACCTGGCTTTAGTTTTGTTTTCCAGTTTGTGCTTAAGTTAGTTTTGCTCTTAACTGGTAAATATAAGTTTTGAATTCCTTTGTTTGTTGGATCAATCTATTGTACTTTATATTTGTTGAACTGTTTTCACTTTGCTCATGGGTGTATATGTATACGTGTATATTCCATTATTTTAATTATTTGCCTGATTTTGTAACTGCCATCAGTCTGGGGTTCATTTTTGGTCTCTTCTTTTTGGATATTTGCTTTACTCTCCCTTAATGCCATAACAAATCACTTGTGGAATATTTGTTCTTGACCAGAGATCAAACCCTGAGCCTTTGAACTGGGAGCAATGACTCCAAGACCCTAGACTACCAGAGAACTAACCCTAGAGAGTATCAGATAGTGAGAACTCATACAAAGGAAACCACTTGAATATAAGATCCAGCATCAACTAACCACCAGTAGCACCCTGTGTAGGACATCTCATCTAAACAACAAACAAAACAAAAATGCAAACCCAATCATCAGCAGCCAGAGTACCACCTCAGTCACCTTGTGCATCAGAGAAAAAACTCAGTACAAATCTCACCCTATATGAAACTCTCAAACCACTGGACCAACATTTGGAGGGCAGAAACCAAAAGGAGAAAGAATTCAACCTTCTTCAAGGAAGGAATTCAACTTTTCTTGAAGCCTGGGAAAGGAGACTTCAAACACAGTAACTTTAAAAAAATGAAAAGGCAGAGAAATACTGCACAAATGAGGGAGCAAACTGGAAACAAAGAAGTCCAAATAAATGAAGAAGAAATCAGAAAATTACCTGAAAAATAATTCAGAATAATGATAGTAAAGATGATCAAAAACTTTGAAAACAAAATGGAGAAATTCAAGAATCAATTAACAAAGACTTAGAAGAACTGAAGAATAAGCATACAGAGAGAAACAGCACAATTACTGAATTAAAAATACTCTAGAAGGAATCAAAAGCAGAATATCTGAAGCAGAATGAATCAGTGAGCTGGAGAATAAAATGGTGTAAATAACTTCTGAAGACCAGAATAAAGTAAAAAGAATGAAAAGAGCTGAGGACAGTCTCAGAGACATCTGGGACCATATCAAACACACCAACATTTGAATTATAGGGGTCCCAAAAGAAGAAGAGAGAAAGAAAGGGTATGAGAAAATTTTTGAAGAGATTATAGTTGAAAATTTCCCCAAAATGGAAAAGGAAATCAAGTCCAAGAGCCACAAAGAGTCCCATACATGATAAACCCAAGGAGAAACACACCAGTGTTAGTCACTCAGTCATGTCTGACTCTTTGTGATCCCATGAACTGCAGCCCACCAGGCATCTCTGTCCATGAGATTCTCCAGGCAAGAATACTGGAATGGGTTGCCATTTCCTTCTCCAGGGGATCTTCCCCACCCACAGATCAAACCTAGGTCTTCCACATTGCAGGCAGACTCCTTACCAACTGAGCCACTAGGAAGATTCCCTCGTGGCTTAGATGGTAAAAGCATCTGCTTGCAATGAGGGAGACCCGGTTTTGATCCCTGGGTGGGGAAGATCCCCTGGAGAAGGAAGTGGCAACCCCCTCCAGTACTCTTGCCTGGAAAATTCCATGGATGGAGGAGTCTGGTGGGCTACAGTCCATGGGGTCGCAAAAAGTCGGAACTGACTGAGCAACCTCATTTCCCAGAAACACACCAAGACACATACAAATCAAACTAACAAAGACTAAACACAAAACAATAATACTAAAAGCAGCAAGGGAGAAGCAACAGGTAACATACAAGGGAAACCCCATATGCTTAACAGCTGATCTTGCAGCAGAAACTCTGCAGGCCAGAAGGGAATGGCAGGATATATTTAAAGTACTGAAAGGGAAAAATCTACAACTAAGATTCCTGTACCTGGCAAGAATCTCATTCAAAATTGATAGAGAAATAAAAAG
>SJYQ01000424.1:932329-1030065 GCA_006410935.1 Redunca redunca | reverse complement strand
TCTCCAGGAGGTATGTTTTATTTTCCTTTCATTTGTTTGTTAATAGATAGCTAAGAAATTAAATTTTGTTTTCTCAATTACTACTTTTTTTTTTACTATAAGTTATTTTTAGTAGGTTTCTTTAAGTTGCAATCACAAGTCCCTGACATAGGAAGAAAAAGACCAAAAATAAGAACTAAGACTATAGAATTCTAAGATTTTTATTAAGTTGAAATTTTAAACAAGTTTAAAGAACTACTAATTATACATCCATAGCTGCAAAGTATGGATATGGACTTCCCTGAAATATGCTTCCTGTCCTATGAACCTGTGGTCTAAGTACCTGAAGGCATTTAAGAATTCTTCAGAAAGCATTCAGGGTTTCCCTGTAGCTCAGCTGGTGAAGAATCTGCCTGCAATGCAGGAGACCTGGGTTTGATCCCTGGGTTGGGGAGGTCACCTGGAGGTAGGAACAGGCTACCCACTCCAGCAGCCCATGGTGCAGAGAGTGGAACACAACTGAGCGACTTTCACTTTCACAGAAAGAATTCGCTCTTGGGCGCTCTCTTCCAGCAATATATAATACACTGTGGGCTAGCCCTTTAGGCAACTAATTTTTTCTTCGTAGATTCAATATTTTCTAGAGTAAGTCTTTTAGTGCTCAGCACTAACAAGATCAATTAAGATAGTGAAGAATTTCATACCTTAATAATTAAAGGAAGTAGCAAAGAAAAACTAGCAGGTACGAAAAGAGGCAGCAGTGAGTGTGAGAAAAGGAGCAAACAAGGATCGAGAACCAAGAAAAGGAGGAGAGAAGATCTCAAGGGAACAGCAGCGGAGTTTCACCCATCCTCTTCTCCTATAACTTGAGGAGGAGCTGCCATATTTTCGAGTCAGTCTCCGAAGCAACTAGGCCCTTGTTCACTAAGTACATTTATTCTAGAAGTTTCTGTACCCTGCCCACCCCCAGCTGAATGAGTTCTAAGGAATGAAAATAAACAGCCCTTCAGATCCCCACTCCTTCACCCCCCCAGCCCCACCTCCCACTCATCCCCAGAGATTTTATTCTGTTGCTCAGGCATCTCATCTTTTCTGTAAAAATCTCTAACCAACCCAGATTCTTTGTATGAATCATCTTGTTTTTCTAGGAAAACCAATATGTTAAGAGTTCAGTTATTGAGAAATAGTATAGAAAACTAATTGTCTTAACTATGAAATGATTATTTTACATAAGACTTTCATAATTACTTTTTATACTGCTGTGTAAAGTGTGTGGAATTGCCTTTTATGAGAATATATCATAAGATTATGATTAATTCAGAAAAGCTTCTTACATTGAGCTCTTTCATAGTATTCTCTTTAGATAGAGCACATAAGCAAAGGCCCTCTAAATTAATTAAAAATAAACCAAAACCTAAACAAAAGTAGCATCCAGCGGTCTAGACTGTCTTGAAAAAAGGATCCATCTGGTTTCCTGTTTCATAGCATATCTCCTAAATCCTCTCAGTGCACACATTCTTACTCATCCCCTAAGGCAATTGTACACATTTTATTGGGCAGACCAGTGTTATTAAATGTCTATGTTGATGAATGTGCCAGGTCATACATTTCTAGTTTGTAAGGATAAAGTTTTCACACAGCAGTACCATACCAACCAAATCAGGTATTTCAGTCTCGGCGATGTCTTCTGTAAAATGGGGACAATTAATTACCTAGTAGGGCACTATAAAGATTTAAAGTATATGGGAGTACTTCCCAAGTGTAGGTAATATTCAATTAATACTTATTAATATAGATAAGCATTCAGTTAAGAGTAACTCTTGTCATTTTTATAGCATATTGTTTCATTTCCATCCATCATATCTGGGTTATTAAGACAGGGATACATTCAGTTAGCAATATCTGAGACAAACCAGGACTAAGTCATAACTGACTTCTTCCAGATGACTTCAATATTCAGTTAATCATTTGGGTTCTTGAATCATCTTTAAGCCCTTAGAGTTCAGATTTTCAGCTTCTGGTGTAACCATGAATGAACCTTTACTCGTATGTGATGCTATCTCCTTAACACTGATCAAAGTTTGTCACTTCATTTTGTGTTTTGGCCACCAAACTAGAATGCTCTTAAATTCTTCTTTATCTTTGCGTGGGAACCCACTAGAATTGTGCACATAGTTTTACTGTCTACCTTAAGAGATCTACTAAATAGTGAATGGGAGTGTTTCTTCATGGCAAGTAATTATTTAATTTTTTATTTTTTATTTTTTGCCTAGAGATAGAAATGAGGAAGAGAAATGAAGATAGTGAATCTAAAATGTGCTAAAGCACCCTAAGATGCCAGTTTTCTATTAGTCTGTTATCTTGACATGACAACACTTACTGGTTATTAACCTGAAGAGACAGGCATTTAAATCTTAAAGATCACAATGGAGGAATATACACTATTTTGATGTCATTATATTTCATTTCTAGCCTTTCTTTTGATTCTTACTTATAACGGGACCAGATTATAATGGCTAAGGTTAATGAGACAATTAACTTTATACATGATACCAATCACAAAGATTGGTTTACTATAATTAACCATGGTGACTTCTAGCAGAGTTCTTTGTACTCATAAATATAATTTTTTTAAGGAGTTTTTCAAGGCTTAAGGGAATTATTTTGAAAGTTTCAAAACATATTAAGAAGCCAGATGTAGAAATATTTAATTAAGTTTGGCTATGGGAAATGAAATGAGCATGAATCATGCAAAATGCAAGCTTGTGGTAGTCAGCAGTATATCAGTTTCAAAATAGATAGATACAGGCATTAATGTGAGAGTTTTTAGTGGGTTTCTCAAACCTCCCGTTTGACCTTTTCTTAAGTCTGGTTTTCAAATGTGCTTGTTTTCTGACGGATGTATTCAAAATGCTCCTTTTCTGCTGACAGTGTCCAATTTTGTTGTTTTATGGGGATGCAGCTTGAGAAATCTGCAGACATGACCAGCAGCTTGTGTACAAAAATGGATTTCAGAAATTGAAGAGCTGTAATGTTTCTGGTGTTTTCTCCTCTCACAGTGAAGCTTGTCAGCAACTCATGCAAATGCATCTCGTAATTTTCCAGACTCAGACCTTTAAAGGTATATGCACTGGTTAAGATTTCACTTGCTTTGGTGGGACTTCCTTTTTACATATCCCTGGGATTTTAAGTGACTTCCTTCAGGTGCTCAAAGAGAGTAAAGAATCACTTTGACAAAGTAATAGGACATCAAGTAGAGCCAAACAATTGCTTAGCTGGAAAACAAGTGGTTTTTTTTTTTTTTTTTTTTTTACCTTTAAACATCTCTGCTGCTGCTGCTGCTGCTAAGTTGCTTCAGTCATGTCCGACTCTGTGTGACCCCATAGACGGCAGCCCACCAGAGGTTCTTATTTCTATCATGCTCTCTGTCAGTGTTGAACAAAGAAATAATTAATTTGCTTTCCTATAATCGTATGAAATTCCCTATTTCATTTAATGTTTTTGGAGAATTTCAGTGCTTTCTTCTTTCTCTTTATTTTTTCCTAGAATGACACAATGATACACCCCTGTACACTAGTGTCCTAATTAGTTTATTTCCTGACATAATTTTAATTAGCTTTAGGATATGTCTTGCTGAGTTTTCCTCATTGAAAATTGCTCTTGTTTTTAAGAAAGAAAATAGTGATATTTATGTTACAACCTCATTTACTTTTTAAAATCCCCTATATCATGCACAAAAAGAGAGTGTTTTCATTTTCAGTAACAGGAGGCAGAAGTTACAGTAAAATAGCGGATTTCTTCCCTGATCAGGCCCTTTTTGACATCTGGACCCTGGATGGCAGTCTAAAAGTGTTTGTGGACAGAGGCAATCACTCATTGCATCCCCGTCAGAACTGGGAATTCCTAGTAAAGTCTGCCGACCGAAGCAATACACACACGGACGGCCTAGAGGGAGCTGAGCTTGTTTTTTGGGGTTTGTTTTTTGGTTTGTTTGGCTTTTGTTTTTTAATGCAGGAATATAACCCTATGAAGATTTTCTTTTATTATTTTACATGCCTTTTCTACTGTAGTTTTCCTGTTCTCCTAAATTGGAAACATAGCTCTCATTCTATTCAGCAATTATTGAGTTTCCCTGGTGGTTTACTGTATATGAATCATTTGTAAGATGCTGAACATTCAATATATCCACAGAGTCATTCCCAAATTACCTGAAAGATATAAAGTAGTAGTTTGGGATTTAAAATCTGTGGTAAAAACCCCTTTTCTCCCTTTTATCAGCTGCTAAATTTCTATTTGAATCAGTTATTGAAAACTGACATGCAATCTCTAGCTCCCACCTCTGTTTTTTAAGCACAGAATGGTTACAGTTGAAATACTGGAATCAGAAATATTTGGTCTGTCATCTGTAACTGAGATAACTACACTCACTTTTAAAAATGTAACTAGTATATTAACTCTTTGCAACCCCATGGACTTTACGGTCCATGGAATACTCCAGGCCAGAATACTGGAGTGGGTAGCCCTTCCCTTCTCCAAAGGATCTTCCCAACCCAGGGATCGAACCCAGGTCTCCTGCACTGCAGGCAGATTCTTTACCAACTGAGCCACAAGGGAAGCCCTGAGTATATTAACAACAACAATAAATTCTGATACGGTTTCTATCTGCTCCTTCAATTTCTGATTCTGAATTCCAAACTCTTGATTTGAGCCAAATCAAGGGCCAGAATAAACAAGCATGCCTCAGGAATTTTTAAACACCAACTATTTGAAATATAATTTTATTTGCCATAAAGAAAGGGTACCACATTGTAAAGCAGTAGTGGTATTCCAGATGAGCAAAGACACTAGTGATGAGAGATTTAATGTTGTGTTTCAGGGAAAGATATTTATGTTTTCACAGAAAGCTATTAAATAATTTAATAAACAACTAATGCCTAAAAACACAGGGTCTGGGATCTGCCAAATGAAGCTTGGCCCTGTTCTCAGACTTGTCTTTTGTTACCTATGTGATCACAGAAAAATTACTTAATCTCTAGGCTCCAACTGCATCATTTAAGCAATAGGTATGATTATAGCATATACTTGAATATGGCTGTAAGAATTAAAGAAGCGAAAGCATACAAAAAAATTCATATAGTGTGTTAACAAAATGACCCTTTATAGATATTACTATTTGTATTATCATCATCATTGTTGTTGTTAAGGCATTCAGATTTGGCTAAAGTTGGATTTGTATGGGATTGTATCAACCTGATTGTGTTCCATTTGTATGAACTACACTTTTTTTGTCCATGGCATTATTGAGGGTCACTTTTTGACTTTTTATTACAGAAGGAACTTTTTACAGATGTCTTGATTATTTTGATTGATTCAAGATCATGACACAAAGGAGAGTTCCTGTAGTTGTCAGTCATTGAACAATGCCAGTCAGTCATCCTCCTCGTATCTTAAACCTTAAAAGAAAAAAAAAAATGAACTTTTCTCTTTCAGTGTTCTGTGAAATTCACCTGACATCTCAAAAGCTGAGAAAATTTGTCTTTTCTTCCCTCTCCATTTCAAACATAAAATTAATGACTTTGCAGCCAAACTGATAAGAGCACTATCATTTAATGTCTCAGATGAAATAAGGGATGAGGGGGTGGGAGTGGGGACAGGGGCACTTGTGGATTCTCAGGCTCCTAAATAGCAAAGCTCTTAATACCTGGCTTTACCTTGTCAAGAGTTTCAGTGCCCCAAGCTGGAATACTGACACACCTCCAGGCAGGTCTCACTTGTTCTCACATAATCAAAAGCACTTGGTGCCATAATGTGTAGATGAGATCGGCACTCAGGAGTTGCCCCTGTGAAAATGTCCTCCAGACTGACTGTCCAGCAGCCTGGTGATCCCCGTCCCTGATGATGATGTGGTTGTCCCCAGCCTGCCGCTGAAGGCAGTCCTCTCCAAGGTCACTCAGCAGTGTATTTTGCTTCTGATGTATTTACTGTTTACTGTAGCTTTTAAGCACAGACCAATTATATGACTTTCTAAGGTTACCTAACAGAAGCTGCTAAATACCCTTTTGCAAAGCCAAGGGAAGGTAGGTGAATCTTACCACAAGTAAGGAATCTATTTGAAACCAGATTCAGGGTTGTCTTTGTTTTTCTGCTTCAAGGCACCATTAAAGAGAGAAAATCATCGTGGATTGTCCTCCTTATTCTCCTCTCCTCTTTCTTTCTCCCCTTCCCTTATCTCTCCTCTTTTCTTCTTTGTTGAAATTATTAATGGCTTTAAGTGAGATTCTGTATGTGAAAACACCTATCATGCAAAATATACTGAATGAATAACTAATATACTGCCCTAAAGAAAAGCTCAACTCACATATCACTATGTACTCTGATCAATTAGTTCTCACCATAGAAATTCTTCTCAGTTTTACACATACATATTTTTACCTTCTTTATTTTCCTTTTTTTGATAACTGCTTTTCCATATACAAAACTGGACATGGTTATAGTGGAATGTCCAGAAAAATTACATCACTTTCCTGAAGATATCAGGATATACAAAGTGGGCTGGGCGGCTAATGTTGCTAAAAAACGAAATAAAACAATGAGGGCTTACACCTTACTCATCTGCAAAATCACCTCACTCATAAAGGAGTTGTTTGCCTTTTATAATCTCTCCTTGATTTTAAAAATATATTTAGCAGGTTTGTATGGTTGTATAGAGAGAACAGCATATACTTTGGGAATGAATAACCTGGATTTGAATTCCAACCACATCTACCATATATTAGTATATAACCTTGAAAATGTTAATCTCTCTTGCATATTTTTTTTCTTTTAGAACGTATAGAAAATATACCCAGCCCACAGGATTAATGTGATACATTTGAGTGTGTATGCTGCTGCTAAGTCGTGTCTGACTCTGTGCAACCCCAGAGACGGCAGCCCACCAGGCTCTGCCATCCCTGGAACTCTCCAGGCAAGAACACTGCCGTGGGTTGCCATTTCCTTCTCCAGTGCATGAAAGTGTAAGTGAAGTCGCTCAGTTGTGTCCAACTCTTAGTGACCCCATGGACGAGGCTCCTCCAGCCATGGGATTTTCCAGGCAAGAGTACTGGAGTGGATTCCCATTGCCTTCTCTGTGTATGAAAGTGAAGTTGCTCAGTCGTGTCCGACTCTTTGCAACCACGAGAACTGTAGCCTACCAGGCTCCTCCGTCCTTGGGATTCTCCAGGCAAGAATACTGGAGTGGGTTGCCATTTCCTTCTCCAGGGGATCTTCCTGACCCAGGGATTGAACCCAGGTCTCCCGCATTGCAGGCAGATGCTTTAACCTCAGAGCCACCACGGAACCCCCTCTCTGTGTATATATGCTCATATTTATGATGATTTTAATGAACACAAACATGTGGTCTTAGAGCCTCTATTTGAAATCAGATACCTAACTACCTAGAACATTTATATCCCAGATGACATTTTACTGCCTCAAAAAAGTACCAATAGAGTTAGAATGACAATGATATTACTATTTTTAGATGTGCGTGTATATATTTAAGTGTTTCTGTTTGCATATTTCCTCTGTGATATGATTTTCACTTCTGGATTGTTAGTAAAAAATATATAACATCATGCTGAACTCCATTCAATTATCAAAATGTGTATTTTGAAGGAATATCACAATTTCAGTATTGCAGTGGAGAAAAATAAAGTATCTAGAATAAATAAGTTACATACTTCTATACAAAAATCGTGACAAGTTTTCCCACTTGATTTGTTTGTACCAGAAAGGAAGATTGTTTTACTGTGTAAAGTCAATACATACATTTCTCGTACAGTCATACTATATGTTGGTTTGATTTCTTCAATATTAGTAAAGGTGCTGTGCATGCATGACTGCTCAATCGTGTCCAGTTTTGCGAGGCCACAGACTGTAGCCCACCAGACTCCTCTGTTCATGGAGTTCTCTAGCCAAGAATACTAGAGTGGGTTGCCATTTATACTCCAGGGGGATCTTTCAACCTAGGGATTGAATTCCCATCTCCTGCATTGGCAGGCAGGTTCTTTACCATTGTGCCACCTGGGTAGCCCAGGGAAGGTTATCAGATGTGGAATAAACTGGTACTTGGGTTTGATCACCAGCTTAATATACTTAAGTATTTGGCAGAGAATCAGCTTGAAAGAGTTGACTATGATTAGACAGAGAAGGAAGCAGAAATAAGAGACTGAACAATTGGAAGAAACTAAGAGTGACTGTGTGGATCACAATAAACTGGAAAATTCTGAGAGAGATGGGAATACCAGATCACCTGACCTGCCTCCTGAGAAATCTGTATGCAGGCCAGGAAGCAACAGTTAGAACTGGACATGGAACAACAGACTGGTTCCAAATAGGAAAAGGAGTACGTCTAGGCTATATATTGTCACCTTGCTTATTTAACTTATATGCAGAGTACATCATGAGAAATGCTGGACTGGAAGAAACACAAGCTGGAATCAAGATTGCTGGGAGAAATATCAATAACCTCAGATAGGCAGATGACACCACCCTTATGGCAGAAAGTGAAGAGGAACTAAAAAGCCTTTTGATGAAAGTGAAAACGGAGAGTGAAAAAGTTGGCTTAAAGCTCAACATTCAGAAAACGAAGATCATGGCATCTGGTCCCATCACTTCATGGGAAATAGATGGGGAAACAGTGGAAACAGTGTCAGACTATTTTGGGGGGCTCCAAAATCACTGCAGATGGTGACTGCAGCCATGAAATTGAAAGACGCTTGCTCCTTGGAAGAAAAGTTATGACCAACCAAGATAGCATATTCAAAANATCCAACCAATCCATTCTGAAACAGATCAACCCTGGGATTTTGGAAGAAATGATGCTAAAGCTGAAACTCCAGTACTTTGGCCACCTCATGTGAAGAGTTGACTCATTGGAAAAGACTCTGATGCTGGGAGGGATTGGGTGCAGGAGGAGAAGGGGACAACAGAGGATGAGATGGCTGGATGGCATCACTGACTCGATGGACGTGAATCTGAGTGAACTCCGGGAGTTGGTGATGGACAAGAAGGCCTGGCGTGCTGCGATTCATGGGGTCGCAAAGAGTCGGACACGACTGAGTGACTTAACTGAAATGAACTGAAGAGTGTATAAGGTGAATCTTATAAGCAGTGGAACCATCACATAGCACTTCCACAAACATGTCAGACACAAAATATCACACTCCACCTCTGCCCAGGAGCAGCTCCCGAACACTTCTCAACACAACCTTCGAGGACGCAGGACCTTTCATCCCCTACTATGCCTCTAGATAAAATTTACCTAGCACCATGATTCTCCATCATGTGGCCTTTCTGTAGGTCATTACACTGACCTACAGAATGGAAAGAATACAGTGCTTTGGGTAAGTGAGCTGAAGGTTTAGTCCCATACGATTTCCCTTGGAAAATTCACCTCAACCTTCTAAACTTGGTATTGCACTCCTTCCCACAAAGGGTTGTTGGAGAGATCACATAAGACAGTTCATGTGCATATGCTCTCTAAAGTCTAAATGCCAGCAGGTTCTCTTGTAAGTATTAAAATCCACATTTCCAGCTCTCATTTTCAGGGATTCTGGTTTGTTATGCCTGAGGTAGGGCTGTAAATTTTCATTTTAGGATTTTCCTAGCTGATTCCAGTGAGCAACCTGAGAATGCACCACCTCAAGAATTTGCATGCAGATATGTAGATAAACTATGATGATAATAAATATCAAGATCATAGGATGGTGGTGATGGGCATGCCAAAAGTGGAAGACACCTTAATGTGAATTTGGACCAAAGTTCTCTAGATATAAGTACATTTCTAATCAAATTAAATTTTTAAAAATCTTTACCTGTATAGAAATAACCATCTGTCTTTGAACTTACATTCCCTTGCATAATTCAAATTCCTTCAGTGCTTGAGGGTAAGTGCTTGGGCATCCAGAGATGAAAGACAGAATTTTGTAGGTAAAATTACTCCAACAAAGGCTACATCAATGTCAATGGAATAGCTGTGCTACGTGTCTGCTCCAATACCCTGCCACGCCTCCTTTGAACTTAGCTGAAAATCAGGTCCTGACATTGAAATAGCACAGAGATCTTGAATGAGATTCATAATTGTTTTTTCACTCTTGATGAACAGATTGAGGACAGGAGAAAAAAAAATTAACTCTGGTCTTACAGACATACTCTCATTTTCATCCCATTATTGCTATCCTTATGCAAAATGCATCATCTTTGAAGTCTGAACTTACTCATCTATGAAAGGAAGAGAACAACCATGATTTTGGAAGGTTGTTGAGAAAATTAAAGATAAAAAAGTATTTGCATGTTTCTGTATAATACCTTACCTTGATCCTAGTATGAGTATTTGTTGAACTAATATCAGGACTTTTTCTTCCCACTTGTTAATTGCGTATGAGTAAGACAAAGAAAGCATTAGTACTTACTGAAAGATGATGCTATTGAGTATAGTAACAGCAGGATGACTTTGGAGTTGGCTGATCTGTTGGCCACATTTGAGTCTCACGTTGGGGGCACACGGTTTCTTCCAAAGAATGCCCCCTGGTACATGCAGAGGTCATGGGAACTGTGTTTTGGTTTTCTTTTTTTCATGGGAAGTCAAAACATGGGGGCAGATGGTCATCCAGAAGTCACATCATTTTACTTTTGAGAAATGAGGTGAAGAGAGGTGCTTAAAAATGAGAAATAAATAGGAAGTTCTCAAGAGGTCCTCTTGGACATTAGTGCAAATGTATCTTCACTTTATTGGGGAAAGTGGTCCCAGATCCCAATATAACAATTTCCAAACACTGTGATTCACTTCAAGCCAATTACCCTTGCCGTTGGTATCACCCCTCACTTTTCAAGAAAGTGATCTACTGTTCTTTCTCTTTTAAATTCTAGCTAGTATGCTGAAAGGACTGTTTTCTGCCTTACATTATGATTCCAGGAATTCTGATATGTTCTCTGCAGGCTTCTGTTCACTCAATGTGTCCATAATCTTATCAAACTTACCTGGCAACCCTCTACAATCATCTCCAGCCACAACTTACACTTCAAGTACTAAATAAGTTTTCAGTTCAGTTCATTTCAGTTGCTCAGTCATGTCCGACTCTTTGCAACCCCATGGACTGCAGCACGCCAGGCCTCCCTGTCCATCCCCAACTCTCGGAGTCTACTCAAACTGATGTCCACTGAGTAGGTGATGCCATCCAACCATCTCTTCTGTCATCCCCTTCTCCTCCTGCCTTCAATCTTTCCCAGCACAGGGTATTTTCAAATGAGTCAGCTCTTCACATCAGGTAGCCAAAGTATTGGAGTTTCAGCTTCAACATTAGTCTTTCCAATGAACATTCAGGACTGATTCCTTTAGGATGGACTGGTGGGATACCCGTGCAGTCCAAGGGACTCTCAAGAGTCTTCTCCAACACCACAGTTCAAAAACATCAATTCTTCAGCCCTCAGCTTTCTTTATAGTTCAACTCTCATATACATACACTGGAAAAGCCATAGCCTTGACTAGATGAAACTTTGCTGGCAATGTAATGTCTCTGCTTTTTAATATGCTGTCTGAGTTCAGTTCATTTCAGTCACTCAGTCGTGTCCAACTCTTTGTGATCCCATGAATTGCAGCACGCCAGGCCTCCCTGTCCATCACCTACTCCCGGAGTTCACTCAGACTCATGTCTATCAAGTCAGTGATGCCATCCAGCCATCTCATCATCTGTTGTCTCCTTCTCCTCCTGCCCCCAGTCCCTCCCAGCATCAGGGTCTTTTCCAATGAGTCACCTATTCGCATCAGGTGGCCAAATTATTGGAGTTTCAGCTTCAGCATCACTCCTTCAAATGAACACTCAGGACTGATCTCCTTTAGAATGGACTGGTTGGATATCCTTGCAGTCCAAGGGACTCTCAAGAGTCTTCTTCAACACCACAGTTCAAAAGCATCCATTCTTCAGCACTCAGCTTTCTTCACAGTCCAACTCTCACATCCATACATGACCACTGGAAAAACTGTAGCCTTGACTAGATGGACCTTTGTTGGCAAAGTAACATCTCTGCTTTTGAATATGCTATCTAGGTTGATCATAACATTCCTTCCAAGGATTAAGTGTCTTTTCATTTCATGGCTGCAGTCACCATCTGCAGTGAATTTGGAGCCCCCCACAATAAAGTCTGACACTGTTTCCACTGTTTCTCCATCTATTTGCTATGAAGTGACGGGACTGGATGCCATGATCTTAGTTTTCTGAATGTTGAGATTTAATCCAACTTTTTTTCTTCTCTTTCACTTTCATCAAGAGGCTCTTTAGTTCTTCACTTTCTGCCATAAGGCTGGTGTCATCTGCATATCTGAGATTATTGATATTTCTCCCAGCAGTCTTAATTCCAGCTTGTGCTTCATCCAACCCAGTGTTTCTCATGATGTACTCTGCATATAAGTTAAATAAACACGGTTATAATATATAGCCTTGACATACTCCTTTTCCTATTTGGAACCAGCCTGTTGTTCCATGTCCAATTCTAACTATTGCTTCCTGACCTGCATACAGGTTTCTCAAGAGGCAGGTCAGGTGGTCTGGTATTCCCATCTCTTTCAGAATTTTCCAAAGTTTATTGTGATCCACAGAGTCAAAGGTTTTGGCATAGTCAATATAGCAGAAATAGATTTTTTTTTTCTGGAACTCTCTTGCATTTTCGATGATCCAGCAGATGTTGGCAATTTGATCTCTGGTTCCACTGCCTTTTCTAAAACCTAAGTAGTTTGCCAAAGACTTATCACAATTCACAGTCTCACACATTTAGGTCCTCACAGTTGTGTTTCATCTACTGTGAATGGAATTCCAATTCTTTTCTTGTCAGTAAACATCTATTTGTTGGTGTCACATTCTATTATTATCCCTGATTTGAAACATTTCAATTCCATTCAGATTCCATTAGTCATCAGATTTGTGTGTATGTGTTTCCATAGCAACTTCCCTCACCCATAGTTTTATCAGCACTTCACCAGATTTAATTGCCCTCTAACACACATGTTCTTTTCACCATACTTTAAGTATATAGAGCTCTAGAGATGTGAGTTATACATCTGTATACTCCTTGAGCCTAACTCTGTGCTTGGTGCAGAGCAGATCACCAGCTTATATTTGCTGAATGAATACAGAGATGAATGTGGATGGGATCAAGGAAGTCTGAACCACAATGGGGCTCTAGAGACTGTCCATAATCCAGAGTGCAAATGGGTCTCTGAGCCAGAACCAGAAATAGCATTGGCTTTTATTTGTGTGTGTGTGTGTGTGTTTTGTTTTTTTTCTTTTGTTTGTTAGTTTGTTTGTTTTTGTTTTGTTTCTGTTTTTTTTAGAGGGAGCCTGCGCCTTGCATTTAAGGTCCTTTGGCTGCATAGCAATTTGCATATGGCTCTCCAGATGTGATGGAACTTCTGAACTGAAAGCCAGCAGCCTGGCTCACAGCTTTCTATCAAGCAAACAGAGGATAACTCTTTGCAACATTCTCAGGGAGGTCTTGATTGTTCCTGCAAAATCAGTTTGTACATGCAAATCAAAAATGATAGTAAAATGAATAATTTTTTAAAAATGAAAATAACATAATGTGACAGAACACAATTCAAAACCCAGAAGTTCATGTGGAGGGCTGAATGGCACCATATGGCTTCCAGTTCTGTACCTAGACCCAATGGGGTGCTCTATGAAAGTCATTTAGGCGATGGCCTGTTGTGCCTGGTTATAGAAAGGCATATGGTATATTATCCCACATCTTTGCCTCTCTCGAAGTTCTGCTTTTTGGTACAAAGGAGCCTTCAGCAGGAATTTCTTGTTATAGTTCTGTTTGGCTGTTTTCTTTACTATTCACATCTGAAGAATTAAAGTTGAGATGCTTGACTTAATTCGTTTTTTTGACAACTACAGTTTTAAAATGAAGAAAAAAAAAACGGCGGTTTTTGAGGACTTAGGGATTTGCAATTGTAACTGAATATTTCTGTTGAGTATTTACCTCACATCTTGCCATTAGGGAAAGGGTGTGGCGAATAGAAAGAGATGCAGATCATGTTGAGTAGGAAAGAAATAATCTAGTCATAGAGTGGACAATTTCTGTGCATTTAACCCTATTATATGAATGCTGTATAATTAATCTAACTATAATTTACTCTCACACTATGTTGAATTAGACTGATTTTTTTCTAATGTCATTTATCACCTTCTGTAGAATTTCTTCCACTTGTATGTAAACTCTACAAGAAAAGGTATTTGTGTAGGTTTTAATCAATAAATTATCTCATGCACCTAGGAAACTGTCATATACCATAATCAATGCTTGATAAATATTTGTGGAATAAATAAGTTGTCTTTACTTTGCAAGATGAAGAAACTGATCCTCATAAAGGTTAGATAACCACATCCATGCTACAGAGCAAGGTAGCCATGAAATTTTAACCTTCATATGTAATTGCCAAGACTTATTCTTTACCTTAGCACGTTGGAACATATGGAAAATATCTGGTTTTCTTCCAAGTACATAACTTACTAGTTTTTTAATCTAGGGGAGTAACCTATCCTTTTGGAAATCTGCAAAATGAAGAAATATAAGCAGATAAAATTGCCATTAAGCTATAGATTATATAGAGAGATGGGCATAATTATGCAAACACACTATATATATACTTTTATTCACTTAATATTTATAACAACTCTAAAATGTAGATAAGTTAGGTATAATTATGTCCATTCACATATGTATCTATAAATCTACATGCTTAAAAAACATAAAAAATGAATTAATGAGTGTAAAACTCAATGTACTTGATTACCATACAGTTATGGAATCTGAATTGTTTACTAATGAGATTGACTTTTGGTTTCAGTCTGTCAAATCCCTGTCTCTGACACATATTAAAAATATAGACTTGAACTTAATTGAGTTAAGTTAAAGAAGTCCATAATGGAGTCTCCTTCATTCAGGTGATGATAGGTTAAAAAAAAAAAGTTAAATTGCTTAGCACTGTACATGAAGTGCAGTAAATATGCCATAATATTTATCTTTTCTTATTCTATGTGACTCAGTTGTTGTTCTTTTTTAAAATATATATATAACAGCCCTCATTTCAGAATCAGTGTGACTGACTAAATCCATATGAATAGTGGTCTAATTCTACCTTTAGATTTGTATTAACTCATAATTANCTATTCTGTTTACCAGTTGTTAGATAATTTTTATATTTTTCCATTTGATTAGAATTCCAGGCAGTAAGGACATGCTTGGTAAATTTTCAGTCATCAAAATAAAATCTATTTTTATACTGAAGCAATACTCAAAAAATGACAAATGATAAGAACAATAGATAATTTTCAAGTATCAATATTTAGCCATAAGTTAAAATAAAAGCTGCTGGTTGTGTTTTATGGACACATTTTGCTGACACAATTTATTTTCTTTCCTTTTAAATGAAAATCTGTGTAATTTGGTGTACATGCATGTGTTGTATAATTTAAAAATATTTATTATATAAACCTTTTACCTTCTTTTTCTTCAATCTAATAGAAGTAATGGTCAGCTTTGAAAAAAATTACCTGCCAAAGGGAAGCAAAAATGCTGAGCATGTTGAAATGCAGACACTGTTGTTAAATGTACTTGTGTCTGTCTTTTTTAACTTGAAGAAAAAGTAATTTTTAATGAAAGCTGAATAAACCTAAATATGTCCCCAATGTTAAGTTCTTAGTAGGTCTTAAATGTTCTAAAAATGGCCTCTAAGTGACATTTTTGCCCCACTTGTCAATTTTTTCTTTAGATGGTTTCAGCGGTTTAAGAGTTGAGATAGTGCTGCTAGGCACTTTTCAGAAAGTTTGAAGATTTTAACGTCTCTGCTTTGCTGTTTTATTTCATCCTCAGGATTTCTAAAAGAATGAGACAGGAAAGATGTGGTTTGACCATTTGAATCGAGAAACACACTGAGGATACTTATGATCAGAAAGAATACTGTATACTAATAACAACATACAATGTTTACAAAATAACAATATATTAACATTTATCAAGTGGTTAAATAGAAATTTGAATTTACAAGAAGTTAGCATCCTACAAATGGAAGCATAGTTTTTGTGACACTGTGATGCATGAGCCACCAAAACCTTTCATCACTGGAGGCAGAGAACCAAATGTTGGCTGCTCCATGGGTGAAATCTTGGCAATTAGTTGTAGCTGCAAATGCATAATTGCAGGTGCAACCCAGCCAGGTAGTCAACAATTTGTTAATGTTTGATGCATACCACACTAAGTACTTTAGCAATTAGAGACCTGATATAACAATTAATTAAGGTCCTAAATTAAGTCAAGTAAGAAATGTCATTACACTCAAAGATTCAAAAACTAAATGTTGCTAAAGAAAATTTAATGGAGACTCCAACAAAAGTAACTTCTCAATTAACACATGTGTGTTAGTCACCCACTCATGTCCAAATTCTTTGTGACCCCATGGACTGTAGCCCCACCAGGCTCCTCTGTCCGTGGAATTTTCCAGGTAAGGCTACTGGACCGGGTAGCCATTTCTTTCTCCAGGGGATCATCTCAAACCAGGGATTGAAACTGGGTCTCGTTCATTTCAGGCAGCTTCTTTACCATCTGAATCACCAGGGAAGTCCATTAACACATAGGGAACTTTGTGAACAGGTGACCTATTTTGCAAACTTTATCAATTGAGTTAAACATATGTTGTAAAATTTTCTGAGTTAGCACCATCATGAATCCTTGAAATAAAGAGAAATTCTTGATCACCTAGAGGAATGTCAGGCTCAATCCTTACAATCTGTTGTCATCTATAAATTAAGGAGATTCTCAGTTTCTCACACTTACCCCATCCAACAACACAAAATTGTAATGCTCTTTGGATGACCTTCAAACATTGTTCTCTGCATTTCTAAAGCAGAGTAGTTATGAATACACTGAATCTAGAGGAAAGTTTACTTCCCTGCAAGTTACCTTCTACACCATGCCAACTCTTCTGTCTTATAAGATTGCAAAACAATGTCCCTTCACTGGGTTTCCTAATTCCTCAGTGATCTGCCCACTTTCAAACAGGATCTCTGCATTCTACTTCTACCACCCAGTCAGAGAGGTGTCCAGCTATATTTGAAGGCATTTTCTTCTATATTCTGCATAGTACAGCACTACAACAACAGATCTTTCTCTTAAACACACTGTCTCCCATAGAGTGACCTCACTGGGCTCAAGCATGCTTACTGCCAGAAGCATGAATGGAGAAGGACAAAGGTAACTGAGAACAGGAAAGATGCATGAAAATCATGGTGCATCTTTAGAAATAGCCTCCATAATTAAGCAAACAAAAAATTGTCATAGCTGGTGATAAATTCCATTCCATATCGAGCTGTTGTTGGGGGGTAAAATGCTAAGATCATAGGGTCTCTTTTAAGATCAAGGATCTCTTTTAAAAACCAAGGGTTTAGCAAAGACCTAGAATAAAACTGCCTATGAATCAAGAAGAAATAATGAAGAAATCACAGAGTAACAGATTGTTCTGGTCACCTCACCTTCAACCTATTGTTGATGGAGGGATTTCCACGCTAGAGTTATGGGGATGGCTGAACATATGGCACCTGACACTGGAGAGATGAGAGAAACAGCAGCTTATTAGCCGCATACATTCACAGTCAGTGGGAGAGGGACTCTGCACCATGCAAGGGCCGTGTGGAGGCTGCCCTCTGGAACAGAGTAAGCAACCAGGGACTGTAGGAGACAGCTCTGTAGTTACAAGAGGGTGAGGTGAATCCCATTTCTTGGGAGATGATGTAATTGACTTGTTTGAATAATTCCACAGGCTGGCAGGGAACTGAAGCCCATTAGTCAGGGACAGCAGCACTCTGCCTGGTCCTCTGTCTGATAAAGACAGCTGTTTAGCAAAAGGACCTTATTCACAGGAACACAGTGGATGGAGGAGCTTGAGGCTATGCTATTTGGGGCTGTCAGATTTTAACAGATATCAAAGAAGCAATTTATACTGAATCCTAGTTTTAAGCCATACACTATGCAGATAGTTTGCGCATATAAGCCTTAGACTATACAGACAGCAACTGTGTCAGTACAAAAGAACAATCATAAAAACTTTATTCACAGTAGGGACTGTGACAATATCAGATGAGTTAGTTGGTCAGAGTAGGATGCTTTTAACTTCTTGAATCATCTCTAAAGCTTTGCAGTTGTAAAATGGTCATGTTTGGGACTTTGTGACTGGAAACTGACCTTCTATGTTCAGTTTCTGAACTTACCATGTTCTAAGAGGACTGAGTGAAGTGAAGAAAGTGAAAGTCACTTAGTGTGTCTGCCTCTCTGTGACTGCATGGACTATACTGTCCATGGGATTCTCCAGGCCAGAGTGCTGGAATGGGTAGCTGTTCCCTTCCCCGGGGGATGTTCCCAACCCAGGGATAAGTAAATAATGGTTAAATCCACACTAGAATCACTAGTGAGCTTCACTTTGCATTTTGGAGAGTTTAATTTAGATTTCTTATCAGATAATAATCTGTTTCGTGTGTGTCTTACTTCCTTTATTTTTATGATGGTGGTCGAACTTGTGTGCTGCTATTCCATTGACATTAAAACTGTGTTTCCATTGGCACTATAATGGCTCAGGCATTGACTCAGTAATGGCTCCTGTGGGGCCATTATAGGACTATGTCTATGAAACATATGAGATACTTCACTGACATTGTAACAGCTCCTATACTTGCAAAGAGGTGGTGATGCTAGGGCATTGAAAGCACAAGTGGTACCTATACTGCAGCAGAACTTGCACTGATACTTCTGTACAGTTTTTTGTTTTTTTTTTCCCCAAATGCTTGCGCCTAAGTCTTACCTCCAGATATTGATTTACTTGGCCTACAGTTGAGCCAAGTTTCCTGTAGTTATTTTGTTTGGGGTGTGTGTGTGTGTGTGTGTGTGTGTGTGTATGTGTGTGTGTGTGTGTTTATGTGTGTGATAAAAATAGGCCCTAGACATGAAGCTGAATGCAAAACAGACAAAGGGCAAGAATAAGAGAAAATAGATACTGAATCATCCGTGAAATGAAAGTTTCAAGAAAGTCTCAATGACGTTAAAGATGGTCATAATAGAAACACTGACCAGTGCTTCTCAAATTTAATACACATACAAATTACCCAAGATATTGTTAAAATGCAGACTCTGATTCATGACCTCTGGGTGTGACCTGATATTCTGCTATATTTCAAATAGCAAGGCAGCAGAAAATATATACTTGAAAGAAGAAAGGTGTGACTAGGAAACCTAAGGTTTGAATTAGCAGTTTAAAGGTAAAGTGGTTTCAGGTTATGGCAATTTTCAAATATGACCTTAAGTGAGAAAAATGAGTAGGACTTAATACAACATGAAGACACTTATTCCACTTTTAGAAATTCTAAATGAGAAGTCTTCAACACTGTAAAATGGAAACATTTCCTCCCATTTAGTTTTTGCTTCTAGTCTCTTGGGCAACTGAAGGTGGATGGGGTGAATTAATGTGCTTAGAAACATCTAGCCCAGAAGTATGCTATTGGACCCAGACTGTGGTTTGCATACATGTTTGTCCATTCTTGCATTTGAACATGGACAATCCTAATTCTTGCCTCATAACATTCATGTTAAGAAGGTACAATCTGTTTGTAGGACATATATTAACTTTAAAATGCACTCCAATATACATTAGGTACAGAAAAATACTGTTTAATTCCACTTATATGAGGTACCTAGAATTTGTTGCTGTTGTTGAGTTGCTCAGTTGTGGCTGATTCTTTGCAACCCCATGGACTGCAGCATGCCAGGCTTCCCTGTCCATCACCAACTCCCTGAGCTTCCTCAAACTCATTTCCATTGAGTAGGTGATACCATCCAATCATCTTGTTCTGTTGGGCCTTCTCCTCCTGCCTTCAAACTTTCCCAGCATCAGGGTCTTTTCTAATGAATGAACTCTTTGCCTCAGGTGGCCAAAGTACTGGAGCTTCAGCTTCTGCATCAGTTCTTCCAATGAATATTCAGGATTGATTTCCTTTAGTATTGACTAGTTGGATCTCCTTGCAGTCCAAGGGACTCTCAAGAATCTTCTCCAACACCACAGCTCAAAAGCATCAATTCTTCAGCATTCAGCCTTCTTTATGGTCCAACTCTCACATCCATACATGACTACTGGAAATGCCATAGCTATGATTATATGACCTTTGTTGTCAAAGTAATGTCTTTGCTTTTTAATGTGCTGTCTAGGTTTGCCACAGCACTTCTTCCAAGGAGCAAGTGTCTTTTAATTTCATGGCTGCACTCACCATCTGCAGTGATTTTGGAGCCCAAGAAAATAAAGTCTCTCACTGTTTCCAGTGTTTTCCCACCAATTTGAGATGAAGTGACAGGACCGGATGCCATGATCTTAGTTTTTTGAATGTTGAGTTTTAGCATTAGTACTAATAACATTAGTACCTAGAATAGTCAAATTCATAAAGTCAGATAGTACATTGGTAGATGCCAGGGACTATGGAGGTTGGGAGGGAGGATGGGGAGTTAGTGTTTAATGGGGACAGAGTTTCAGTTTAGGAAGGTGAAAAATTCAGGAGATGGATGATGGTTGAGAGTTGCATGACAATGTGATGTACTTAATGCCACCAAACTATACAGTTATATGTGGTTAAAATAGTGTGCTTTATGAGACTTTTACCACAATAAAAAATTAATTAAAAAAGAATAATATATCATATAAAACAAAAGGTATATTACTTGGCCAAAAATATGTGCTCAACAAAACCTTTCTTCTGCTTACTTCCTTTGTTCACTGATCTTTTTTATATACACGGGAAGCAGAGGTCACCCAGACCTCCTGAATTTTCATTCAGAATGGTGACTAAATGTAAATGAGCCTAAGGTTCCAGATGTTGATATGAATTGGTATCTGCAGTTGCAGAACAACACACACTTACCATCTAAATTATAACAACAATTACAGCCGTTGACAGGCAGTTTGGTGAAATCATTGTGTAATAATTTCCATTATTTACAGTTGAGTGGTCGTTAGAAAATGATAAAGAGAAGAGCTATGTTTGTTAAACAAAGCGGAGCTTTATTTCATTCTCCATGCAAACTAGCAAGCTAAAATAAAATACCCTGCGAGATTTGGTTTTTAAATAAATTCTGAACACAATGTATGCTGAATTTCTTCAATATATTTCCCAGTAATAAATAAATGATATATTTATTTAAAATTACAAAGATCTCTATATGTTGACCTACTCTCTTCAACAATTTTCATCCAAAGTTCAACATACTTTTCCATGTGAAAATGAACAAGAAATGTTCACTTACTGATTAGACACTGTAGGCTTGATGTCTAGATACCAAGTATATCACGGTCAGCTTGTCATGGGTCTTCTCTAGATAACACAAGCTTATACATTAAAAGACTTAGCAAGACCTATTTGAGAGTCGAATATGGGACTTCCATTAAGGATAATTGAAGTAGAGACAAATGCTTTCTCTAAACCATTTTACTATAATAATTTTGAAGCTACTCAATGGAACCTACAGGAGCTAATTTTTTTTTTAATCTTTAAATATATATTGGGCTTTCCTTAAGTAAATTCCTTTCAATTTTATTATTAAATGGTGGGAATTGAGACAGATGTGAATCTGAATAGTTGTTGTGCTCCTTACTAACTATTTAGCCTTGAAAGATCAAGGGGTATTCCTTCATAATGACACCCATGGAAAGGGATATATTTGTAACAAATTAAAAGGAAATATTATTAGGATATAAAAGTATTTATGAAAGTAGAACAAAAAAACAGAATTCTTAAATTATCAATAGTGGGCGAAAGAGGGGCAGGAAAGACAGAAAATGTACAAAGGTGAAATTTATTGTTCAGGAGCTCAGTCATGTCCGACTCTTTGCAACCCCATGAACTGCAGCACACCAGGTGAAATAAACCTGGCTAACTCACAATCAGAAAAAAAAATAAGTTCAATTTTACTTTTTTATCCAAAACTGTTGAGGAGTACCTAATATATGCCACATACCATTATAGATATCTGGGATCCAAAGAAGAAATAAACATGCTTATTATCATCACACATGACAACCTCTTGTAAAACATAAACACATAAGTAATTGTAATTTCAAAGATTTTAGGCAAGGGATGCATTTATGTATTTATAGATACAATTCAAACCTCACTTGGCTGAACCAGTAATTTTGTAATAATTACAAGACTGGTAGTGTACTCTAGAACAGGTGCTGTCCTAGGATGGGTCTTTGCTTCCTAATCATCATAAGACTGTTCAAAGCTTCACTCTGCCTTTTAGATGCATCAGGTTACCTCCCAAGTCCCCAAAGCTATTCCAAGCTATTCCAGAACCTAGGAAAGGTACAGTGGGAGACACTGACCAAGTGCTTCAATACCTTCATTTTCAGACAGGCCTCCACACTTGCCAAAGGAACTGCTGGTTTCTCTGGTTTCTTCCCCACCCACCCACTCTTCCAGGGGTTTTTGATGCCTTAAGGGTATGGACTGTGTGTGTGTGATTTACCCAGCATTTTCTAGTTGTGCAAAGAAAACAGAGAATCACTTCTCTGCTATACACTAATACAGCTGATCTGGAAATAGAAGTCCTTTTCCACTTTTAAAGATGGAGGGACTTCCCTGGTGGTCCAGTGGCTAAGATTTCACACTGCTAATGCAGGAGTGCCGGGTTTGGTCCCTGATCATAAAACTAGATCCCACAAGTTGCAACTAAGAGTTCTTATGCTGCAACTAAAGATCCTGCATGCCACAATGAAGATCAAAAATCCTGTGTGCTGCAACTAAGACCCAGCATAGCCAAACAAATAAATCAAAATGGATATATTCAGAGTGGGAAACAACAGCAGAGATATAAATACAAGGCTGGAGAGTGAGAGAGAGAGAAACTATCAATATCAAAAGTGAGGCTACAGGGGTTGAAGTGTTTGTTACTCGGATAAGAATATTGGAAATACTATTATTTTTCTTCCCATGATCATTTCAGCAAGTTGGAATACTTGGAGTGAAGGCAAATGGACATCGAGGAACTGATATGCCTGTGGTCTTAAGTCAAATACCTTTCCTGACACTTGGACTTCTCCCTTGTAAAAGAGGGTGAATAATCTTTATGTTTTCTCTTGCAGAGACTACATGTTAAATCATGATAATGACGCCCAGAAGCACATTAGATGGTTATCACCTCTCTTAAGGGAAACGGAAAGGGAAGTCGCTCAGTCGTGTCCAACTCTTCGTGATCTCTCTTAAATTATGCCTTAATAAGCACTTTTATCCTGTGGGAGCATATTTTAAGTTGCTCTGGGATTTGCGCCGTTACAGTAAGTTAGAATAGATGTTTCTGCAGTATGCAACAACTGACTAACACCCAGGTTGTTCCAGTGTATGTTTTGGTTTCTAAGTCTTCAGGCTACTTTGTATCATGATATCAAAATTGGCACATTTTTGCAGGAGGAAAAAATTAACTCTAAGGATTTGGTAAAGAAGCCCCTTTTAGTGAAAGAAATGCATTTCGTAGCTAAGAATTAACTTTAAATGTAAGCAAAAGGGAAACAAAATCATCTTAACACAAATAATTCCTAGAAATAATAATTCCATAACATTATTATAATAATTCCAAAACATAATTCCTAGAAATCTACTGTGGTTTCAAAATTGTTTTTTTAGAATTATATAACCATTACAAGATAAAAACAAGAAACACTTACTTTCCTGATGTCAGTTGATCGATACCTTTCTTTGTTTTTAATCTCTATTTTACAGAAAGAAAAACAAGAGAATGACATGACTAGAATGTGGCAGAAACATTCATATCCAGACTTGAGTCTCGCTCCACTTCTAAAAAGTAGAATGCTCATGCTCTAAGCAGGCGTAAGTGCAGGTCTTTCACATGTTTTTTTTGTATTTTATATGTTGAAGCAGATAGTATATGCTTCAGTAAAGTATTAAAAAGTTTGGATAATATTTTTAAATCTTAAATGGTCATCAGTTCAGTTCATTTCAGTCGCTCAGTCATGTCCGACTCTTTGCGACCCCATGAATCGCAGCACGCCAGGCCTCCCTGTCCATCACCCACTCCCAGAGTTCACTCAGACCCACATCCATCGTGTCCGTGATGCCATCCAGCCATCTCATCCTCTGTCGTCCCCTTCTCCTCCTGCCCCCAATCCCTCCCAGCATCAGAGTCTTTTCCAATGAGTTAACACTTCACATGAGGTGGCCAAAGTACTGGAGTTTCAGCTTCAGCATCATTCCTTCCAAAGAAATCCCAGGGCTGATCTCCTTCAGAATGGACTGGTTGGATCTCCTTGCAGTCCAAGGGACTCTCAAGAGTCTTCTCCAACACCACAGTTCAAAAGCATCAATTCTTCGGCACTCAGCCTTCTTCACAGTCCAACTCTCACATCCATACATGACCACAGGAAAAACCATAGATAGCCTTGACTAGACGGACCTTAAATGGTCACATATTAACTCAATTATATAATCAATTGCTCGCACTCTTCCTCAAGGAATGGCAACCCACTCCAGTATTCTTGCCTGGAGAATCCCATGGACAGAGGAACCTGAGAGTCCACGGGGTCACAAAGAGTCAGACATGACTGAGTGACTAACACTTTCACATTCCTATAACAAGTTTCTTGCAGTTGCAGCTAAAATGGACAAACAATCTTATACCATGTGTTTTCCAAATAATGTAATGCCTTCTGCTTTTCCCCATGTAGCTGCATAGCCTTTACTCCTATCATTAGAATTTATACAATAAATCTTTCAAAAGATGTGCTTTAATTTGCTTAACTCATCCTCTCTTCCTGTACTTTAATGTTGCTGTTCATGATTTCAAAGTAATTTAAATATACATGTCACAAATAAAGCACAGGCTAGAATCTTGGAAAAGACAATAATAGATCAAAGGGAATGAAAACTGACATGTCTCCTGAGAAATTATTTTAAAATTTCATCCCACATTGAACAAAATAACTTACAATTTTGACCTTCCCTGGTCGCTCAGACAAGGATCCACCTGTTTGCAGGAGGCCTGGATTTGATGCTGGGTCATGAAGAGCCCCCATAGGAGAAACTGGCAACCCACTCCAGCATTCTTGCCTAGAGAATTCCATGGACAGAGGAACCTGGTGGGCTACAGTCTATGGGGTCACAAAGGGTCAGACACAGCTGAGTGACTAACACTTTCACTTATAATTTTGCCAGTAACATTTGTAAATCTCTTTTTAGGTTATAATAGTAGTGTAATAGCAAAGTTAGAAGTTTATTATAATAACAATCATATTATTTCTTAAGGTTTCTGTGCATGAGAATTTTAAGAAGAGCTTGACTGGAATGTTTTGGCTGAACTTCCTATATAGTTGAGGTCAGATTGTGGCTGGAGGTGAAACAGCAAAGAAGTCATGATAGCTGGGCCTGATCGAGCATTTCTTTTTCTTCTTAGGCATCTTTATAGCTTGGGCTTCCTCACAACATGGCAGCCTCAAGACAGTCCGCCTGCCTACAGTGCAGCTGCAGGCTCCAAAGCTGAGTATTCCAGCAAGCAGTGAATAGACTCCAAGTCAAACAGGGTTATATGTATACACATTACTGATACAAATGAGTTACAAGCCTGCCCAAATACAGAGGAAGGAGAAGAAGCAGGTTCTTCCTCTTGATGAGAGTATATCAAAGATCTGGAAGAGCATGTGGAGTCCAAGGTGTTATTAAAACTTTGCCCCTAATGGTCCCTGGTATCAATTAGGAGAGAATAAATACTGTTTTAAAATACATCCTATTTTAAAACCATTTAAGGTGCTCAGATTGGAAAACATTTTTAACAAATGGGATTCAGAAAAATTATCTTTTAATGAAAGAGCATTGTTCCAATTCTAATGAAAACCCCTGAGAAATCTCAAATCATTGCCTTTAAAAAGTGAGTGAATCCCTTGCTTTTCACATCTGTTTGTTGTTGCTTGTCGTTTAATCACTAAATTGTGTCCAACTCTTTTGTGACCCATGGACTGTGGCCTGCCAGGTTCCTCTGTCCATGGAACTTGCCAGGCAAGAATATGGGAGAGGGTTGTCATTTCCTTCTCCAAGGGATCTTCCTGACCCAGGGATTGAACCCATGCCTTCTGCATCGGCTGGTGGGTTCTTTACTACTGAGCCACCAGGGAAGCTCAGTTTATTCTAAGTGAGTAAACCTATACGGGCAAAACAAACAAGAAATCACCACACACTGACTCTTAAGTGGTTTGGCCTTGAAGTGATCCAAGTTAGCTCAGATTATAGTTTCATCCCATGGCCCGATTCCAGTGCCTTTCTATAATAGGTATACAGAAAGAGGGGAATTCTAAATGTTGCCGGGTACCAGTGCAGGAGATATAGGCAACGTGGGTTTGATGCTCGGGTCAGAAAGATCCCCTGGAGAAGGAAATGGCAACCCACTCCAGTATTCTTGCCTGGGAAATCCCATGGACAAGGGAGCCTGGTGGGCTAGAAGCCATGGAATTGCAAAAGAGTTGGACACAACTTAGCAACTAAGCACACACACACACATACACACACACACACACACACACAAACTTGTCTATCACAGATGTGGTGGATTATTTTTCAATCTCGTGAAATAAAAGTAATAATCTTCTATAATAAAGGTGTTCATAATCCAGTGTTATAAATATAACAATATTTTCTAATATTACTTTATGCTTTTTAATTTGTATGAAACTATGCTGTTTTGGATTTATGACTCAACAAATATTCACTCTTCTTTCCTTCTACAGTAAGCAAGGCTTACTATCCTGACCCATTAATTTCAAACATAGGAAATGACTTGGGTTTGATCTCTGGGTCAGAAAGATCCCCTGGAGAAGGAAATGGCAATCCAATTCAGTATTCCTGCCTGGGAAATCCCATGGACAAGGGAGCCTGGCAGGCTATAGTCCATGGAGTCACAAAGAGTCAGACATGACTGAGCAACTAGTACTTATTTACTTATTTAGATTTCTAAAACCAGCCTGCAGTGTGAAGTAGTACTACCCCTGAGTCCATCTTAGTGAAGCCAAACATCACTGACCTGCAGAGTAATGAGTATAATGCAAATGTGTGCTTTTATAGGCCACTGGGTATGGGGTCATTTGTAATACAGTTATTTTACATCAATAGCCAATTAATGCAACATCCAGACCTGAGCATCATTTTTGCTATTGTCCACAGATGCCATTTTCCCCTATCAACATAACTGACTCCGTTTATTAATTAAACAAACATCAGGGATGTACAATGAAGGCTCATATGTAGGAGGAAAATTGACATGGACAGTGTTGCAGTTTTTATGGCCACTTTTTGTATTTACCAAAGAGGGATAAAGATGCGCAATCTTCCCATTAAAAAGCTATGTCAGTGTGCCAGTTGGCTGAAGGCCATGATTTAAGGGAATAGTAATGAATGAGGCAGAAGTAAATGGCCACCATCTGGGTAAAGCTCAAGTGAGCTTGTTTGGACAAGGCTCCAGGGTCAAGTAAATGAAGCGGACTTTAATTTCAAGATGCAGCTGTGAGTGAATAATTCTCTACCCCTGAAAGACACTGCAGGTGTGGGAAGTTGGCAATATGTTTTCAAATTGGGTGGGATGCAGTTGTGTCTTAAAGGCGCTGGCAGTTGTCATGTCTGAAGAACCATGTGAAGTGGCCCCTGGGCCAGCATCAAGAAATGGGGAGGTATTATTAGAGCTTGCTTGAACCAAAAGAAACAGCATAGCGGTTACACTAGAAAAGGTGTGTTTCTACAGGGCTTATTAGAACATGCTGATTTCTTTTTCTTTTTCCTCTGCAACCTGGATTACTAAGAGTGATACTTTATTGAAACGCCTGAATTGCTAGGCTTTTGTTGCTAAGTGCTTAAACTGGTGGAGAAAACATAGCTAAACATAAGGATCCTGGTGATTAATGTTTCCCTCTTGGGCAATTGGGCTCTATGCATTCTGAAACAACTTAGGTTGCTAAAATAAACTGAATAATTTTAAAAAGGAGGCAGACATTGTGTTTAAAAAAAGAATCAAGAGGGAAAAATTGGGTCCAGGACCACCCTATGCTAGAATTCGTATCTGGAGCATTTGACTTTGTGATTTCTGATTGTGTCCTACTGTGTGGTCCAGGCAGACTAATAATCTGATCAGGAAAAAAAAAAAAAAAAACAACACAGTAAATGACTTAAAAGAAAACATCTGTGTCCCCTAAATAGTCCATGTACACAACAGTGGCTAACTAGACTGCACATAGGGGATAGATAATAAATGATTAATACATAGCAGCTAATAATGCGATTTACCACACTCCAAATTTCAGAAAATTATTTCTAAAATTTGACAATATAGATAAAGTAAGCACTCGGTGAGGAATAATGCATTTCTTTTGTCTAAGGCAAGAGATGTCTTTCTATGAGACCAGATGGGATGGGGGCTGTTGATAAAGGGAAGTCCCCCCTGAAATCCTTGAGTAGGAGGGATCAGGGATCTGCCAGGTCAGTTACAAAATTTTTAGGAAGCAAGGGCAAAGCTACACAGTTTGTCTACAACCCAGGCAGATGAGGCACACAGAAGGGTGATAAATATTTATCAAGCAAAAATATTTGATATAGGAATACATGAAAGGCCTGAACATACAATTTAAATAAAAGAGATTACATTAATAAGCTTTCCCAATATATCCAAGCATGTCTTTGTGAAACTTTTTTCCCTACCCTGCTGGTACTGTCCGCCTCCCTCAGAGCATCTTGCGCTGGATTAGGATTTTGTGTGGAGCTATGTCTTGATCTCTGGAATCAGAGTTCCTACCAGGCAGGAGTCATGTTTCATTCCTCTCTGCCTTCTCAATGATTTAGCACAATGCTTTGCTATACTGTATGTACTTAGGGCATGCTTGTGGATTTGAAGGGAATGAAACATATCAGTACTTAATGACATTAAACAGGATTTACAGAGTTATCATATTAGAGATCAACAGTCATGGCAGCCACTGTGACCGTGGATAGAGAGAAAGAAGTCCATGTTGGTGCTTTGTATCTGTGCAAATTGGTTTAGTCTCTTCTGGAAAAATTGGCAATGCATATTATGACATACTGGGGTGTCATGTGTGGTCAAGAATGTCCCAGTGGTCAAGAATCTGCCTGCCAATGCAGGAGAGGCAGGAGACATGGGTTTGATCACCAGGTCAGGAAGATCCCCTAGAGTAGAAAATGGCAACCCACTCCAGTATTCTTGCCTAGAAAATTCCATGGACAGAGGAGCCTCTTGGGCTACAGTCCTTGGGATTGCAGAGTAGGACATGACTAACTGAGCACCCATACTTTATGACATGAAAATAGGCAGATCCACTAGACTAGTAATACTATTTCTTGGAACATATCCTAAGGAATCATCCAAAGAAGAAAAAAAAATGCGCAAAAAAAGTAGCTACTGAGTATACCTTCCAAAAGTAGAAACATGAATTAATTGCATTACTTTAATTGGGGAGGTTCAGTTCAGTTCAGTTCAATTCAGTCGCTCAGTCATGTCTGACTCTTTGCAACCCCATGAATTGCAGCACGCCAGGCCTCCCTGTCCATCGCCAACTCCCGGAGTTCACTCAGACTCACGTCCATCGAGTCAGTGATGCCATCCAGCTATNATGCTATCTAGGTTGGTCATAACTTTTCTTCCAAGGAGTAAGTGTCTTTTAATTTCATGGCTGCAGTCACCATCTGCAGTGATTTTGGAGCCCCCCAAAATAAAGTCTGACAGTGTTTCCACTGTTTCCCCATCTATTTCCAATGAAGTGATGGGAGTGTGTGCCATGATCTTCATTTTCTGAATGTTGAGCTCTAAGCCTACTTTTTCACTCTCCTCTTTCACTTTCATCAAGAGGCGTTTTAGTTCCTCTTCACTTTCTGCCATAAGGGTGGTGTCATCTGCATATCTAAGGTTATTGCTATTTCTCCCGGCAATCGATTCCAGCTTGTGTTTCTTAGAAGCATTAAAAACAAATAACGAAGTGTGTATAAATGATGGGAAATATTTGAATTATACTATTAAATGAAATACCATGAGTTAAATAGTATGCATGCTTTAATTATGCAAAATTGTGAAGTAAATAATGACTGAAAGCAGTATGTTACAGGAAAAATTGAAGTATTTTATTGACAAAATTTTTGCTATGATTTCCAAATTGTATGAAACCTACAGTTTCACTATGATAAAAATAATTCTATATAAATTAAAATATATTTTGTATTTTCCACATAATACTAAGCATTCTGCTAACTCTGGTGCTTCTGTCCTGAAGTAGCTTACTCTGTAATAAGAAATTGATACATGTCAAAATGATACAACATATTAATTACTATGTACTATAGTTTTGCACAGGTGCAGCTTAGGGGTGGGGTGAAGATGGATTCCAAAGATAGGTGGAAGGATGGAGGTGATAAATAGAATGAAATCGCCAAAGAATCTGGAGAAAAGGAGATGGATCAAACCTGTGCGCGGGGTCTCCCCCACTGGTCCAGTGGTAAAGAATCTGCCTTCCAGTTCAGGGGACATGGGCTGGATCCCTCTTCGGGGAACTAAGACCTCCCACATGCTGCAGAGCATTTAAAGCCCACATGTTACAACTAGGGAAGACTGCATGCTTCAAGGAAGACCCAGCACAGCGCAAAGGAAGAAAGGAAGAAAATTATTAAAAAACAAAACAAAACTGTGCTTGTAGACTGCTTGGTCTAATGAAGTGACTGATATGTAAACAAATGGTTGAAATATCTTGATAAGGATAACTGAAATAATGTCATACCAGCTTTGATACAATTATTTGTGATGGACCAATACTGTCCAGATAAGAGAGTCATGATTTCTGCTTGAAGGATGGAGAGAGATCAGAACACATTTGAAGAGGAAGTCTTACCCAACTGGATTCATCCATAGTCTCTCTAATATCAATTAGCACTGCTGATATATATGGCCTTAATGAGTACCATGCACTTAGCCTCTTTCTCTTTGTTAGCATTAGTCAAGTGAAAACATCACCTTCTATGATGAAAAGGTGGTCCCTTTACTGAGTGAGATTAGTTCATATGAGCTGACAATCCGTCACTCTGCATCCATTTTAGGAATGACTAGAAATTATTCTGTTGGGAGAAACTTGGATGAAGAATTGGTTTGGGGATGCTGGTGCCTGCCCCTCACAACCAGGCATCCCTTTTCAAATCTGGGTTGCCATAACAACCAGATAGCACTTTTGGTCCCAAACACAATAGACTCCTTTATAGTGATGATTATTATTAGTCAGTTTGCACTCCAGGAAGAAATTTGATTTACTTTCCCTGAGGAAACCCACCATATGACATGCAAAATGTCAGAGAGAAAATAATACAAACTGGAAGTATGGACATACTATGAAATAAAGCATGTGTGGGAAAATATACTTTGTGAACCCTTTTATATTTTTAAATGAAAAGTTGTCAGATTATTCAGCCTGAAGTGTGATGTTAACTGTGTCATGCTTGTGAGCTACATAATAGTTATTATGAAGGCAGAGCTTGTAGATTATCTATTATAGGGTATTTGATAAAATATGACACCTGAAAACTTTGAATGTGCATGAGTTTTTGACACTATTCTGTAGGCCTAGAGATTGAACCTGAGAATATATTAAAAATGAGGTGTTTTCTGTAGTACACCAGTCAGAATGAAACATATACTTCTGTTCCTTTGCAGCAATTTAAGAATGGGAGAAAGCAATTTCACTCCCAGAATACAAGTGATCACAGTGACTATGAATAAGGTATTCTGTCCCAACTGTCCTGCTTATGAAAAGTACAATTTAAGCAGTTTCCTTTGCACTCAAACTTAGCCAAACCATTATTTTAACCTTTAATGAGATCTGACCTTCAGGCCAACTCAGTAGAAGAAAACTTTTGGGATCTCTTGTGTGCAAAAAAATTGCATCTGCAGTACAAGCCAACTATTTCTTTGAGGCATGTTTATCAGTAATGTGCCCCTGCCCAGCAAAATTGTGTCCTTGAACCAGGGATATAAAATGATACTATTAAGGAGCCAAGCCAAGTCTGGTCAAAGAAAGCCATTTATTTTCACTGACCCAGCTGGTCAAGTGAATTTAGGTTCAGCAGCTTGGCTCACTTGAGAATCAAGCATTGCCATCATGCCTGTAATTACAGCATGAAAGTGATTTCCAGAAATGAACATCGAAAAGGAAACAGAATTTCCCTGGCAATGTTATACTTCAGGACAGGATAGTTAGCAAGGTGAATAGGAGACATGTATTTTCATGTGATTCATATACTAAAAACACTGTCTATTTGTATCTATCAGATTTTTACATAACAAACCACCCCCACACATTGACATGATGAACATTAATTATTTATCCAAAAATTCGTGAACTGACTAGGTGATTCAGTTCCCTGGTGGCTCAGATGGTAAAGAATCTGTCTGCAATGTCAGAAACCCAGGTTCGGTCCCTGGATTCAGAAGATCCCCTGGCGAAGGGAATAGCTACCCACGCCAGCATTCTTGCCTGGAGAATCCCATGGGAAGAGGAGCCTGGCGGGGCTACAGTCAATGGGGTCACAGAGTCGAACACAACTGACTGACTGACAGCATACTTTCATTTTCTTCTAGTCTGGGCTAGCTGCTCTGGGGCTGGATAATCTAAACTGTTGTGCTTAAATATCCGGGGCTTCAACTGGAGCTGCTTGCATGGCTAAGGTGGATGGAGCCTTTCTCCATGTGGTTTATCATCTAGCAGGAAGGCTGACTAGACTTTCTTCATATGGTCTTTGAAGGGTTCCCAGCATTAAGACTGGGCAAGCTCCAATGCAGAACAATTTCCAACTTCTGCCTAAATCATGTTTACTGCTATTACACTGGCAGATACAAGTCATATCACCAAGTCAAAGTTGGAAGGATGGAGAAACACACAACTTCTTGATGAGTGGTCCAGGGAAGAGTCTGTGACCTTTTTAAAAATGTATATCAGCCTTCTTGGAGAAGGAAATGGCAACCCACTCCAGTATTCTTGCCTGGAAAATCCCATGGATGGAGGAACCTGGTAGGCTACAGTCCAGGGGGGCAAAGAGTTGGACATGACTGAGTGACTTCACTTTTACTTTTCACTTTCACCATACTTGAGGATTACAAAATTACTGATGTGTTTTAGCATATATTAGAGTTCTATATGATTTTTTTTCTTATAAAGAAGGTAAACGTTTCCAAATGCATTTAAATGTGAAAACAGTAGCAACAAGTTAATCAAGGTTAGACACATAGTTATAGCTGCTTCTATAAAATCTCAATTCATGATTTGAAACTTGTACAACTGAGTAGTAGAATTAATTGGGTTTACCTTCTCTTTATTTGGTTTTATTGTTCTCTGTGACATAAAATATTTCTATGGTTTGACCTATGTCTACCACAAACAGCTATTTGGGCAGGCTGTGAAAATATTTAAAACGAAAAATTCTCTTGCCTCAATCTGAGAATATCAACAAATATTTACTATTATTTTCATCAAGCTATTGTACTCATAAGAGATTTAAGAGTATATATTAGGAGGTGGTAGGATTTTTTTTAAAAGCTCACCTAGTGTTTAAGTCATTTATTCTGTATTTAAAAATCACCTTAAATTTACTAGTTCAAAACAACAATCATTTGCTGTTCTTTGATTCAGGATATAAAAACGATTCAACTACAAAGTTCCAGGTCAGAATCTTTGATGAGACCGTGTTTAGAATATGGTAGGGCTGGATTCATTTCAAAAGGTACTCATCTGACACTTCTGGAGCCTGCACTAGGAATCTTAAGCAGCTGGGAGCTAAAACAACTTAGGGTCCTCCAGCATTTCTCTTTCTCTGTGTGGTTTCTTTATAGACTCTCTCCAGGATGGTACCATTGGAGTGGCTAGATTTCTTACAGGCAAGTTCATGGATCCAAAGGGATGTGTCCCAATAGAGAGATGGATGGAAAGTACAGCATCTCTTCTAATCCAACACTGCCATTGTCACAGCATCACTCTCTGTATGTCCTATTGAAAAGGCAGTTGCAGAAGTCCAACCAGTTTTAAGGGGCAAGGACATAGACCCCAAACCTTGATGGGGGAGTGACATGGTTCTGGAAGGGCATTTTAAACTGAAAAGTTTAGTCAATTTTGGTAAAATATGATCTAACACATCTAGGAAAACTTTAAAATTTGCAGCATGAACCTTCAATATTATCCATTTTGACGTTTCTTGCACAAAGTTCTGGTAATGTTATTATGCAGTTTCACTTTTCTGGAGCATTTCAAGGTTACCCTTGAAGTTTGTAAACTTTTCTTTACTTTAGTTTCAGTCAAAAGAAGAGCCCTAAAAGGGTCTAAGTACAGGTACCTTATCTGGTAAATAATCCTCAAAAGCAGAAGGGAGGGATTGCAGGTAGATTGGAAAAGAGGTAAAACCAGTGCAAAGATGCATGACCACTTTGGTAGGTGACTAGCACTTTCAAACTTGCCAGAACATTCTGAGAAGACTTATGGACTCCATGTCAGAGTTGTGCATTTAGATGACTAAAAGATGGAATGTGTATCCATTGGCATTGGTGAAATGTGATTCCAGGTCATTAGTTCCCCTGCATTTCCAGCTTTCTCTTATGAGTGTCTAATGCATCCCACAAAGGGCATTCAGAGAAATGCCAGAATAGAAAATGAGAGATGTGTGAAGCAGGTTTGCAGTGAAGTACTTTGGGTTGCACTCAAACTGAACTGGTGGAAGACTGCTCAGAATCAGTCATGGCAGGAAGAGGTAAGGCTGAGATAGTTTATAATCATGCACAGGGGATATATGATACACATTTATTCAAGCTAAAGAGAATCAAATGCTGAGGATTTATTTTGTGCTGGCTATCATTCCAAGCACTAGGGTACGGATGTTCAAAGGTACACATAATTGACCATTTGCATATTCTAGTTTGAAATCTCCATGTCAACAAATCATCACAGCACAACAAAATAGGTGCTACTAGGGAAGGGTACAATGTGTTATTGGTACCCAGGAGAAACGGAAAACAGCAGTATCAAAGAAGGGCATGTAGACCAGAATAGCTTTTGTGAAGTGTTGATGATGGACTAAATTTTCAACAAAAAGAAAGATTTCTCTAAATGGGAAATGGGAATGAAAGGGGTAAACATTTCAAGAGAACATTAAAATAGGAACAAGTCATGCAGATTACATGTGAAACAGCAATTTCTGAAATTCNAAAATTTCAAAAAAAATAAAAATAAAAATAAAAACAAATATATCACAGCCCATGTCACTTATTTTTCCTTTCCACTAGTGCTTAGGTTCATTAATAAACTGAATCAACCTTGTTTTTGGTTTCCTTCTTACTGGAGGAATTAGAAAAATTAATCAAAATTTACAGTAAACACTTTTTAAAGTGGTCACTTAGAAAATCAATTCTCCCTATGTAGAAGCATGGAACACAGTTAAATTTTTAATTTTGAAAGTTTGTGTAAACCAGGTTGTAAAAACCCTGGATAAATTAGTGAACTTAGACACTTCCAAATTGATGCTTCTAGCACAAGGGTTGGAAGGTACCAAGATGAAAAAATCAAGAGAGCTTGGTAGAGACCAGAACTGGAGAATAGCAGTTGGCATGTAAGGACAAAGGTGTGGGAAGAAGAAATTGTCTTCTGAAGCAGTCAACACTTCAGGAAAAACCATGGAGGATCGTTTTCACAAGTATCTTAAGTATTTCACAAGTATTTCTCAAGTATCTTAAGCAAGTATGTCAGAGAAAGGGCATGTTAAAGTTTTAGGAATAGATTCTTGCATTGTCTGATATTGCTTGGCAATTTCCCAGGGAGTCAGCTACTGCTGAGTCAAATGTACCTTCTTTCCTAACCCTTCTTCCTTCTCCTTGTTTGGGTTAATGGATAGTTCACCTCTACAAGGGGCTCTGGAATGGACATGGGGCAGACTGCAGACTTTTTTTTTTTTTTTTTCTGAGCTGCAAGTCTAGAGAGGCATTTCAAAACACTGGGGTCACTGTAACCAGATTAAAAGCCCAGATGAATCATTACTTTTCTGGGAGTGAGGCATAAGGGGGAGTCTTTCAGTAACTTTAATCTTTTTAAAACATTTATGATCCTTGGAAAAGGAAAGACTGCTAAGCAGGGAAAGGCTTTTGACTCAAGTACTGCGGAAGTAGGACTTTGGTGGTTATTAGTGACTTTGCTATATAACAGAAGGGAAGAAAGGAGGAACAAACTGAACTATGCGGTTAAGTATAAAAGGGCTTTCAATGATCCATGAAGCACATGAGTGCAACTAGAGAATTACTGCTCTTTGGGGTGAGTAGAGGAGAGAAGCTGTCCTATGCAGAACAGCAATGATGAAGACAGAATCAACATGAAAATGTGCTTATCTCTTCTGGATCTCCCTGGTGAAGTTTGTTTTCTGTTTTTCTGAAGTAAGGAGCAACTCATCTCAATCCACAAAGCCATAAACTAACGTCAAATTGGAGAATCACAGTGTGCTCAGTCCCCTGTAGTACAGCACACCTGTTCTGAGCTTCTACAGTGTCGATGCGAAAGTATGAGTGACCAGTATATGTCTTCCAGGCACTTTGCTTGAGACTGAGATGAAAAGAAAGAACAATGTGTGACATAGTCCCTACACTTGCATAACTGACTATCTATTATATGAGGCCTGAATTTTTCATTCAAAACAGTGTGTTGAGAAAACCAGTCAGACTTTTCTAGAAGAATTTAGAGACATGAGGATGATACTACTTCATATTGAAGGTAAGTTATAGGCTTAAAGTGCGTGCTTAGTTTGTCCACATAAATTAAGTTAGGAAGGGCATCTAAGACAGAAAAAAGAGCGTGAACTGAGGCATGGAGGCAGGAAAGAGACTGGAGTATACAGGGTCTGTCAGTGCAACAAGTGATACAACACTGAGACTTTAGAATATGTGGTAGGACAGCAGTTCCCAGCCTTCTTGGTACCAGGGACTAGATTTGTGAAGGACAATTTTTCCATGGCCTGGGGTCAGGGGAGATGGTTTCAGGATGATTCAAGCACATTACACTTATTGTGCATTTTGTTTCTATTTTTATTATATCAGCTCCCCCTCAGATCATGAGGCATTAGATCCTCAAGGTTGGGGACCCCAGGGGTGGGATATAGGAGGGGTCAAAAGGTAAAAGACTTGCTGGCTCTTCCAAAATCTTGGATTTCAGGATTCTAGTCTATAAATTCTGTGTGTCCAAGTTTTGCATTTTGGATTTGCCAATTCAGTCTTCATGTCTAGGGAAAGGAGGAATAATTAGAAATCTCCTATAATGATCCAGGTGAACAATCAGGATATGATATAAGGAAGTAAAAGTGAATGGCTTTTAGATGTATGTAAAAGGATGACTTGCCAATACCTTGTAGCTGATTTAATTTAAAAGATGAAGGATAGCTGAATGCCTGCCCAGCACTATGCCTGTGACGAGGACATTAAGAGAACACTAGAGTCTGCATGGCTGGCAAGACACGGCAGTCAGACCAGAGGCTCAATCACAGAGCAGCAGTAGTTGCTAGCATGGTGATGTGGCAACAGCTAAGAACCAGATTTGATGATGTCAAAGAGGACCTACATGGAAAGATGGTAACTAAGGGCTAGACAGGCCATGTGATCTCTTCAGGCCATATTCACTTCCTGTCCCAAACCCACAAAATATGTCCAGCTATTCTGAGACATTTGAGGGGATAAAACAATACATACAAATAAAACCCCAAATTGGCTTTCTTGATCTAGAAATGACTTTAAGTGTCTGTTTCCTGATAGAAAAGGAGCAAAAATATTTTAAGCTAACTTAAAATTACAAATTAGTATCTCCCACCTTGTCCAAAAAAGGTGAGTTTCAGATTATTAAATTTAGGAAACTAAACAGTGAATCACTGATATTTCAGAACTCTGGGCAAGACATTACCAGGAGAGAGAAGGGGCATTGAGGTATATCCTCTGTGTGTTTCAAGTTTGACCATCTTCAGTGTCTGACCTGCAGAATCAGAATCAATATGGAGAGTGTCCTAAAGTGCAGTTTTCCAGGCCCCAACCTATAGCAAAGCATTCACTATTTCTGACAATGGGTCAGAGCTTCCTGCCTTTAAACTTGCTTCCTTGTGAGTCTTAAGCTCACCTGAGATTAGAACTACTGAAGCTACTCTTCACACACCCCAAACTGCACCTGCAGGCATCACTTAAAACCCACAGGGCACTTGAACTTGAATCAAAGAATTGCTGCAGGCTGTCCTTTCTTTATCCACATGAATGTCCTCACGAATCATCTCTCTTACCTCCCTGGACAAATCTCCTATTCCCTCTTTCTCCTCTCATGTAACTCAGTTTTATTTTGGTAACTAAACTTTCTTTCTTTGCCTCACTCTCACCTGGCAATCCTGGAACAGTTCCATGAGTGAGAAACAACGTGTGCTAAGATTATGGCAGAGCACAGCCTCCTCAAACCCCCTTAATACGTCCTTGCTTTTGTAAGTCAAAGAAGAAATTTTCCTTTTAATATAAAAATTTTATGATATGACTGGATACACAAGCATCAATTTAAAATGGGATTACAATTCCTATACTACAAAAGTAGCATGTGAATAGGAGGAAATATTTGGCTTCCAGTCTTAACTAGACTGTGAGAGAACACAATGACTAGTTATGTGACCTTCCGGATTAACTTGGGTTCTCTAGTATTTGATTTACTTATCTTTAAAGATGGACTAACGCAGGATTTCTTGACATTGACGCTATTGGAATTTGGAGCTAGGAAAGTCTTTATAAAGTGAGGGGCAAGTAAAAGGTGTTCTTTTTATTGTAAGAAGTTCTGATAACCAAAATCATCTCCAGGCATCGCCAAATATCCCCTGGGAAGAGGGTAAGGTGCGAAAAACTGTCCCCAGTACAGAGCCAAACACTGATTAAAGGTACCCATTCCACAAACTCCTTGAGATAGTGAATGAAATAATGTATTAACTTCATGTGCTCTTAAATTCTAACAGTTTTGGTACTTTCCTAATGGTCCAGTGGCGGACTCCATGCTCCCAGTGCAGGGGGCCTGGTTTGATCCCTGGTCAGGGAACCAGAGTCCACGAGCTACAGGTAAGAGTCTGCATTACATGTTGCAACTAACAGTTTGCATGCCACAACTAAATACTCCATGTGCTGCAACTAAAGACCTGGCACAGCCAAATAACAAATTAAAATAAATACATTTAAAAATTTTTTTAAATCTGAATTTTCATAATCTGGGAGTTAGTTTTAAGATGCTCAAGAATTTGATCCTGTTTAGAATGCAGGATGCTTGGGACTGGTGCAAGGAGAGGACCCAGAGGGATGGCATGGGGTGGGAGGTGGGAGGGGATTCATGTTTGGGAACGTTTGTACNAAATAAATACATTTAAAAATTTTTTTAAATCTGAATTTTCATAATCTGGGAGTTAGTTTTAAGATGCTCAAGAATTTGATCCTGTTTAAAACTAGCTGTTTATATGGTTCAAGCTATTTAATCATTATAAGAGACATTGGTAATAATGATATTTAAGGATGCAGAGCAAAGAGCTACCCAAATGTGAATTTAAGCACACCTTTGCCAATGTTATGAGCAGAGAGGGCAAACCAAAGACTTGCACTATCCTGAGTGATATCCCAGCACTCATCTGAGAAGGATGCAGTTGATCAAATATTTTATACTTTTACAAATGCATATCCTTCAGAATCAGGCACTAGTCAGCTTTTATGTTTCAACAATAGGAACAGATTTTAAATGAGCAGTCTTGTAATATTACCCAGTAAAACAAATGCTGGAAGTCTGTGCCTTTAAACTTGTCATTCCCATTTTAAAATGCTGCAGCTGAAATAGCTAAGCGACTTGAACAAAACCAGAATCCTATAAGGAGTTTATTTCAAGAGAGATTATATTTTAGTTTCCATCCACTTATTTTTATAAATTACTCTTCCCTTCTAAACTCATTAGAGTTTCTCCATCTCTCTCCTTTTCTTCCATCCCTCCTTCTCTCTCTCTCTTTGTGGCCTTTAACCCATGCTCATATTTGCTACTCTGCCTTTTTGCAGCTATATGTCTGTAAAGAAGTCACCATATGAAATCTCAGATTATTCATCTACAATGTGCAGACTTTAGAGTCTTCACTGAAATATAGTTATGAGGGCTGAATGTGAAACAAACAATATTTATACAGAATAAAACACTACATATTTTTTAAATGTTAATTTCTTTCCTCCTCTCATTCTTTTTTCTCCTGGTCTCTGAACTTGTAAGAATAACTTGCCTGTTTTTTCTCCAGGTAAGTGAGAAGGTACCTTTTCATAATTTATCTGTAGCTCTCTTTCCTAGATTCACCTAAGAGTTATGCTGCTCTGAAGGTAGGGAGACTTATCCATTACAAAAGAAATCTATAACACTATGGATTGGAATTTCCACCGAGGAAAAATTATTTTAATCTATGCTTAGGGCAGCAATGCCTCACAGTTAGTCAGGCTTCTCTAGCAACAGAACCTGAGATAGAGACTTCTATCAGAGCACTCTGGTGGGAAGTGTGGTTTCACAGGCCAGGAGGAAATGTAGCCAGAAGGAGGGAAAGATAATCCAATAAACTTCCTGGCGAGCAAAATTCATTTCAGGACCATCTTTTCTCTTGATGGGTGGGGTATAGAAGCTCCTTTTCCCCTTTGATGGAAATTTTACACAATGCTATTGTGTCTATTAGAACACGTATGAGTACCAAAGAGGATCCTGGGACATTACACAGTGCAGCAACAACATAGATGTTAAGACACCTACATGAACTTGATTGGTGACCCTGGCACTGCTCACTTGAACAACAGCTGGCATGAGAAAGAGGTGAGACCAGGAGAATCTTCGATGTGCATAAGTAGTGTCCATCACAGTGTCGATGTCAAGACTTACTTGTCAATATATCAGTACAACCTGTAGATGCTATGGTTCTAACATATGGAGTGCTATGGTGTACTCTGGGATTAATGCAGTAACCAAGAGAGGGATAGCTTTTGGCCTATCTTACAATCTAGGAAAAGCCAATAGCTAATATTCAGTGCTAATGGGGTTTGACAATGGCAGCTCAGCCTTCTTCATTCTGTTGCTGATCATTGTGCAAACAGATCATAAATATCAAATATAATTATTATTTACAGTAGATGTTTCTTGGGGCATCACCTTAGAAAAGAAGTAGTAGGTACAAAATTGGGTAGAAAAAGAAGCCTAAGAAGCAATAATCCGGGGGAAGGGGAAAGCCATACCAAGCAATGGACGCTTTTGTAGCTTGGTTCTAGCTGATGTCTGGCTGGAGATTCAGAAATCTTTTTCAATATGTAAGTGTTTCTTCTGCTAGTAGGTCACTTTGTTGTTGTTGTTGTTGTTTTTGAGATGACCTCATGTCCTATGCCTGATTCACAGTTTTGTATGGTTTATCACTATAAGAATCACTTCAGCCTAAGCCTGGAGACTCCTGTCCACAGCTAGGAACCTTCTTCCAGGTGGTCATTTACGGTCACTTTGCACAGTGATTCCTGCACTAGGTGTTCACTACTTGGCCTGCTGCATCCTCATGATGTGTTATGAACCTGGTCATTTTTCTTCTTGACTGTGCTGGTTATAATACTGAGATTCTGTAAATGTTCACCTACCTTGCCTCTCCTTCTGCAGTTTCAATTACTTTCAGAATGGCGGTAATGCAAGCCAAAACTGATAGTGAGTTTACTTTGAATTAGGCCTTTCATATGCCTTGTCTCGTTAATTCTTCACCGCTAATATATGCCAGGTACATACCATCATTTCCACTATTCCTCTGAGGAGTAAAGTGACATAGATAAAATGACTAACCACTGGACACAGCCAGAACACATGGGGCTAGGATTTGTTTGTTGTGTTGACCCAAGGGCCATATTGCCACTTACATGGATTTTTACTTCCTGAGTAACTAGTGGAATTATGTTTTAACATAGGCCTGGGAATGTTTTCCCAGATTATAAAGCCATATTTTATCTCTCTTTCCCCCTTTACATTGTTGAAACAACCCCAAGAGGATTAGAATAATATTCTATCCAGTTCCACTAGTCCATCTCCTCCATAACTTATAGGTTATTTAACTATTATGCTGCTTTGCATATGGCCAAATGTGATGTGAAAAAAGATTATTGAACACTTGGAGATAAAATAATGGGTTGATTACATGTTCTTTCAGGGTCATGGTAGGTATGTTTTAACAGGCCTGTATAAGGATTGTTCAATTTCCTAGAAAAACATACTTATATTTGACTTATCTGCTTGTTACTTGACTAGAGTTCAGATACTATAAAGTTACATGTTAATTTATAGACATCCATGTAGAAGAAAAAACAACCCAAATGTAATAATGGTTTTCCCCAAAGGACCAGAAGTGGCTTTGCATTTAACTTATTTGTGTTCATTTATTCTAACGTATTTTTATTTTTCTTAGATATTTTTGCTGAACTTGTAGATAAACTTATTCCTTAAATTCTGTGAGAGCCTTCTTTACTATTTTACTAGTCACTTCATTAATTAGTGAGTTGAATAAAATATCTGAAACGTGTTCATTTCAATATGTATAATAACCATACCCATTTTTTTAAACCTTTGGAAAAGCCAACCTTAGCACTAGTTACTTTAGCATTCCTTTTTCATTTATTTGTTTAGGCAGACAATCACTCATGTTTACAAGCATTTTTTTATTAGTCTTGTGCTTGGTTTTGTAATACCAGACTTGAGTGTTTAGAATATACCCGTGAACAAAGCAGAGTTAAATCTCAGCTTCCATTGAGCCAAGAATGCTCATATAACCTGGAAAATGATATAAAAAAATGTGATGATACTCATTTTTTTTCATCTTTTTAAAAGAATTTTTTATTGGATTACAAGTTTAGAGTTGTGGGTCTCAACATTGACTAAATATCACCTTGGAAACTTAGTAAACTTAATAATCATGTTATTTTGGGGTGACACAATAAGAATTCTGGTTCTGAGTCAATTATCTTTACCATAATATGCACCTTAGGCAATTCTGATGCACTTGGTCTTAGGAAATGTATTTTGAGAAAAAAAAATCTGGATTTTCACATATTTGAACATTTGCATTCCTCTATTCTGTTCGAAAGCAAATTATCAAATCACAATAAGAAAAGGAAGGAACAGAAGTAAAGAAAAGGCAGAAGGGAGGGAAGGAAGTCAGTCATGCCAGGGAATATGAATTCAAGGATCTTGTCTTTGTTTTTTTCTCCCAAATATTTAGAAATGTAACCTTGGGTAAGTTACATTTCATCTCATCTCTGGGCTTCAGCTATGTCATTCTTAATGAGCAGATTGGGCTAATGTTTATTCCAATTTTAAATTCTAGGGACAAGGCAAAAAGTTAAACATAGAAATATCATTTCATAATTCAATATTCATTATGCATAAGTTAATTTATTAATATTAGAGTTCATTAGTGAATACCAGAATTAATTAATGCCACAGAGATTATGAACTTGTACCAAATTTTGTTTGGTTTTGTAAGATATGCAACAAATCAGATCATCTACCAGTTAACATTTTGTTGCTGATCTTTCTTGCAGTACTGCCTAATGAAAAACAGCTAATTAATATGCTTCTAATAATTTACTGAACCATATCCCTGGCACTTAAAAGCAGCACTCACAAATAGCTGGAACCATGAGGCATGGGCATGCCTGTGACTTCCAATCTTCAGGGAAGGTTGTGAATTACATATAGCGTCTAATGAATTATTTATAATGGTAAGAAATGAGCTGAAACATGCATACCAGTCATGGGGAAGAGTGAACTGTGATAGCACTTGAAGCAATGGGCAGAATCTGGCTGCCAAGCCTACATTTTACTTTGGAGTTATTTGTAAACAATCTGTGGCTTATTCAGGTCTTTTATAAAAAAAAAAAAATTTCCTCTGGGTCTGTGATGGTCACTATTTTTTGGAAAATAATACCATTTTGCACCATGTTCTCCACTTATTTTATCCATCGTGTATCTTTATCTCAATATATATTTGATGTGATTCATTCCTGAATTGACAAATGGGAAACTGTAACATGTTTGTGTTAGAACTCTGGATAAAAATTTTTAAGCATAATTGTTACTTTTTACCCTATACAGTTATATATAAAGCGTATCTAAAATAGAAAACATCATATCTACTGTAAACTCTTCCTTTAGATCAAACACACACTGAGGACAGAAACTAAGATTCACCTCTGTGTTCTCCCATAATACCTTGCACTTTCTCTTTTCTGCAGTGCACACATTATCCAGAAAATTTACTGAACACATAGAGAAGATATGGATACAGAAGTACATAGGCAGAAGAAATTACTCCTTTGGTGCAGTTATTATTCTGGGGGCACAGAGTAAATGTTTGTCGAATAGCAGGAGCAATTCTATTAATAACAAAAGATTTCAGCTCTATCCTGAGAACTAAAGGAAACTCTAAATGTCTTATTCCTTTCAAAGTCCTTAGGATATGACTAAATACTCATTTTTTTGTTCATAACAAATATTTTCTTAAGTGCTTTTACCCATTCTCATACCTATTTTAAAAATAAATCTAAAACATTCTTCAAATATGTATCTGTGCATGTATCTATGTATATGTATGTATTCTACTGCTAGGGCCCAGCCCACTGTGCCATGGGATGGGAACATAACTGAAAAATCAGTGAGATACAGCTCCTATTCTCAAAGTAGGGACATATATTTGGACGATGTGATCCCAGAAGAGGAAATGGCAATATAATAGCCTAGGGGCAAAACCATAATAGGGAGCATAGCCAGGAAATTAGATTTCACTTTCAAAAGATTTCAATGTATCAGTCTTCAGGGGTCAGGGGAGATTGTAAAGCACTTTGTGAACTATACAAGAGCCATGTTAGTGTTACTTGAGGGCCCTGCATAATTTGCATAAGAAAATGGCAAAATCATGTTATTTTTGGAAAATTACTGGTATGTAACATTTCATGGTGGGCAATAGGTGGGGAAGATAGAGGTAGAGTATCCAGCTAGCAGCCCATTTTAATTGTACCAGTGAGAAATGATGTTCACCAGCACAAGAAAAGTTCAGTGGAGAGAAATAGGGAGATAGAGCCAGAGATAATTTTTTCTTGATATGGTAAAATACCTATAATATAAAATCAACCATTTTAACCATGTTTGGGTATATAGTTCAGTGGCATTAAGAAATTCAAACTGTTATACAACTATTGTGCTAAGTTGCTTCAGTCATGTCTGACTCTTTGTGACCCTATGGACTGTAGCCTACCAGGCTCCTCTATCCGTGGAATTTGCCAGGCAAGAATACTGAAGTAGATTGCCATGCCCTCTTCCAGGGGATCTTCCCAACCCAGGAATTAAGCCCGCATCTCTTTCTTCTCCTGCATTGGCAGGCTGGTTCTTTACCACTAGTGCCGCCTGGGTGGCCTGTACAATTACCATCTGTTATCGCCAGAAAATTTTCATCTTCCCCAACTGAAACTCTGTATCCATTAAATCATAACTCCTTATTCTTGCTTCCCTCTACTCTTGGCAACCATCATTCTACTTTTTGTTGGTATGCCTACTCTAGGAACCTTACATTACAGGAATCGTATAGTTTTTATCTCTTGTGTCTGGTTTACTTCATTTAGCATAGCATGTTCAAGAACTACTCATCTTGTAACATGTGTCAGGATTTCATAAACTAGAAAATATTTCTAAGTTTATTCAATAGGAATTAACTATTGATCCAATATGGAGATTGAAGAAGAAAAGAAAGAAAAAATAATTAAATAACTGCATGGCTTCAGAATCTAGGAGATAAATAATGTCATTCAAAGAGCTAGGAAACCAGGGAGACAGAAGAGGCTGGTTTCAGAGCTAAAAGAGCTGTATCCAAATGTGTTAATATCATAGATTGATTGTTATTCTATTTAGTAGTCTCATCATCTTATATTATAGATACAGATATACTGTGATAGTTTCCAGAATTTGCTGGAATAAAAACACCGCCTGTGGTTGCAGTTACACAAGACTTTTAGTATTTATCTCATTGTGGACTAAAATCTTTGCCTAAAATTCCTCTTTACATCTTTCTGCTAGCTGACATGGTCTCCCGGTACATAACCTGGAATGGGCTAGTCACTGCATATCCTATCTCAGCCCAGAAGGCTTAGGAGAAGGCAAGCGTGTGACCAAGGCAAGAGAAGTCAGGCTTTCCTCTGGGGCTTTTCTACTATTGCTGAGAAAAGCTGTCTTGACACATGAGTTCTGGATCTGGTTGTGTTCATTCCTGGCTTGTCCGCTGTCATGTTACATGCTATCGGAAGGCCTGACCACCGTAGGACACAGTGTGAAACCTCAGCAAGTCAGTAACAGGAGAAAAACAAAGAGGCAAAAGAAGAATACTAAAGCCTACAAGACATTAATGAAAGAAATCAGGGCAAAAGACTATACAAATAGCTAGAAAGATATTCCATGCTTGTGAATTAGAAACAATATTTTTAAAATGTCCATACTACCTAAAACCATCTGTAGATTCAATGCAATCATATATGAAATGAGTCGCCAGCCCAAGTTCAATGCATGATACTGGATGCTTGGGGCTGGTGCACTGGGATGACCCAGAGGGATGGTACGGGGAGGGAGGAGGGAGGGGGGTTCAAGATGGGGAACACGTGTATATCTGTGGCAGATTCATGTTGATGTATGGCAAAACCAATATAATATTGTAAAGTAATTAACCTCCAATTAAAATAAATACATTTATATTAAAAAATTCCAATGGCATTTTTTACAAAAATAAAGCAAACAATTCTAACATTTGTGCAGAACCATGAAAGACTTCAAATAGACAAAGCAGTCTTGGCAAAGAACAACAAGGCTGGAGAGGCATCACAGTCCCTGATTTCAAAAAATAGTACAGAGCTATAGTAGTTAAAGCGTTTAAAGAGGTTAAAGCGTCTGCCTGCAATGCGGGAGACCTGGGTTCGATCCCTGGGTCAGGAAGATCCCCTGGAGAAGGAAATGGCAACCCACTCCAGCATTCTTGCCTGGAGAATCCCATGGACGGAGGAGTCTGGTGGGCTACAGTCCACAGGGTGGCAAAGAGTCAGACACGACTGAGCAACTTCACTTTCACTTTCATAGTAATTAAAACAGTGTGGTATTGACACAAAACCAGACACATAGATCAATGGAACAGAACAGAGAGACTAGATACACACCCACACATAAACGGCCGAGAAATTCACAACAAAGGAGCTAAGAATATACAATGGCGAGAGGACAGTCTCTTCAATAAATGGCTTTGGGAAAATTGGACAGTCACATGAGAAAGAATGAAACTGAACCTTTATTACCATATACATAAATTAACTCAAAATGAGTCAAAGACTTGAATGTAAGACCTGAGAACATAAAACTTCTAGAAGAAAACATAGGTAGTAAGCTCCTTGACATCAGGACTTGGTCATAATAATTTTTATCTGACACCAAAAGCAAAAGCAACAACAAAAAATAAGTATGTGGAACTGAATCAAACTAAACAAAAATAAAACAAAACAAAAAAACACTTCTGTATGACAAAGAAAACCTTCAACAAATTAAAGCAGCAACCTCCTGAATGGGAGAAAATTTTTCAAATAATATATGTGATAAGGAGCTAATATTTAAAGTATATAAAGAATTCATACAACTCCAAAAAAAAAGCAAAACAAAAATCCTGTTTTAAAAATGGGCAGATCTGAATAGTCATTTTTCCAAAGACATATGGATGGCCAACAGACACATGAAAAGATGTTCTACATCATTAACCATAGGGAAATGCAAATCAAAACCACAATAAGATAATCACCTCACAACTGTTATAATAGCTATTAGAAAAAAGACTAGAAATATCAAGTGTTGGAGAGGATGTGGAGGAAAGGGAAACTCTGTGCACTGTTGGTGGTATTATAAACTGATACAGCACTATGGAAGGAGGTGTGAAAATTCCTTAAAGTATTAAAAATCAAACTATACTATGACCTAGCAATTATATTTCTGGGCATTTATTCAAAGAAAATGAAAAAAAAACATTTCCATAAAAATAATATATGTTCCCACGTGTTCATTGCAGAAGCTACTTACCATTACCAAGACATAGAAGCAAAGCAAGTATCCATCAAAGGATGAATGGATAAATAAATAGCAACTGTGTGTGTGTTTATAAATATATATATATATATACACACAAAATCATATACAATGCAATATTATTCAGTCATAAAAAAAATACTTGCCATTTGGAAAAACATGAATAGATACGGGTGGCTTAATGACAGGTGAAATAAGTCAGAGAAAGATAAATACCATATGATCTCTCTCATGTGTGAAATATAAACAGAGAGATAGAGAGATTTAAAAAAATAGTCATAAATACAGAGATCTTGGATTGGTAGTTGCCAGAGGCTGTGAGGGGTGAAAATGGGGGAGTAGATTAACTGTTTTGCTTTGTTTTAATTAAAAAAAAAGGGGGGGGGAGGGGGAAGCAGCAGCTGGCGTTGCATGACATATGACTCCCTGATTTCAGGCCTTCTCAAGCTAACTACCTTCCAACAATTATGGAGATTAGTTGTTGTTATTTAAAGTCAATAACTGACTTTTTTTTTTTTTTTTTTTTCCATTTCAACTGTTGGAAGGTGAATTACTGTAGCTTTCATTGTGTAGTGCTCAAGTCAACTTTTTGTGCCCTACTCTGTGTGTGCTTTGTACAAGATGCCTGGTAACCTAGTCATTCCAATTTCTACTGTTTTCCCAGATCCTTGCTCACCCTGAATCTCATTAAAATTACTTGAAATTATCCAAGAACCCAAGACTCTACCATGCCTCTGAAATTAGCCTTTAGTATTTGTTCTCCAGAAGGCACTTTATTTACTTTTGTGCTAAAACACCTACTTTTTATTAAAGTCATTGTTCAAATATCACCTTCCCCAGGAATTCCACCTTCTTCTTCAAGATGAGTTAAGTTCTAGCCCTATGACTTCCCACAGATCCCTGAACTCAAGTTTTTGTCTGATTTACCCTATTCTGAATTTCACTCTCTGAGAGCTTCCTTTCATCTCTTAAGAGTCAGCTTCACAATGATTACGTTTATGGCCTCTCTTCTGGCTGACTTTTAGAGAAGTTGACCTTGCTCAACTTGGTGTAGACTTAGGCTAGATTATCACATCTTCCTCTATTACATAGTCAAAAATGCAATTTTAGGTTTCTGCAGTCTCATGACCTAGCACAAACTCTGGTACACAGTGGATATTCCAGGAATGCTGTCTAGACTGAATTTCAGGGTTGACATACCATATGCATATGCAAGTGACCAATTAGGTATAATTTTCCCCCACGTATTTTTGAAATCTGCCTGTATTCATCATTCCACTTGAAAACAATGGTTCCCTAAACATGTAATAAAATCTCTGAATCACTCCTTCCAAGATTTGCTTGCTGCAACAGCTGCAGAACTCATATTCTATGACAACACTTCATGGCGGTGATTCCACCTGGAATTTCCTCCTTCATAAAAATGCAAACCAATAGGGCCTGGTTTTTTTATGCCCTGTGACTGGTAGAAAGAATCAGCATCTGGAAGTATCTTGTGTCTGAAAAGGAAAGTTTTCTTGGTCCCTAGAGACTCACTGTTTGAATAGAGCACTGTACACAAAAGTCCTTCTATAAATGCATGAACACAAAATATTCATATATCAGGAATTATTTTCAGATAAATTACATACAGAGGTGTTGCTGCTGCTGCTGCTGCTGCTAAATCGCTTCAGTTGTGTCCGAATCTGTGCGACCCCAGAGACGGCAGCCCACCAGGCTCTCCCGTCCCTGGGATTCTCCAAGCAAGAAAACTGGAGTGGGTTGCCATTTCCTTCTCCAATGTATGAAAGTGAAAAGTGTTAGTGGCTCCAAAAAAAACTGTAAGAGGGTATTTTGCAACCAACCTGATGCCCCTAAGATGACTTGTACTCTGCTTTTAAAGTTCTCTCTGGAATAGATTAAAGCAACAAATAAATAACCTAATTGATAAATGTGTATTTATGACAATGTAAACAAGCCCTGGGAAGATTCAGGTATACCATAGCACTGAAACAGAAAGTAAGTGATGCTTATGTGGTGTCATACACAGATTCTAGGGTCTATGCACTTCCTCAGTTGCACATATCAGAGTATTTCTGTATCAATAAAAATTGATCCAAGTTGTGTTTTTCAATAAAGAAGTGAAAGGGCTGAAAAATGTGCTTAGTATACTTCCATTTGTTTAATTAAAAAAGATAAGGAAAAGTATGTGTGCTTGTAGGTGTTTTTCTCTGAAAGATACTTAAGAAAACAATAATGTGAACTGCCTCCAGGTAGGGAAACTGGTTATCTGGAGTAGCAATAGGAGGCGATTTTTTTCCTATATAACATTTTGTGTTTTGTGAATCTTAATCCATGACAATATATTTGTTACCCATTCAAAAATAAAATAACATCTCTCTGGGTCCTCCCCATGCACCAGCCCCAAGCATCCTGCATCCTGCATCGGACATAGACTGGCAATTCGTTTCTTACATGATAGTATACATGTTTCTTAAGAAACCTCATATTATTGAGAAATGTTTTATTAAAAAATCCTTTTCTTGTACGCATGTACACCCGTGGTAGATTCCTGTCAATGTATGGCAAAACCAGTACAGTATTGTAAAGTAAAATAAAGTAAAAATAAAAATTATGGGGTGGGAGGTGGGAGGGGATTCATGTTTGGGAACGCATGTACGCTCGTGGTGAATTCATGTCAATGTTTGGCAAAACCAATACAGTATTGTAAAGTAAACTAAAGTTAAAATAAAAATTAAAAAAAAACCAAAAAACATATCTGGCTAAAAGACTGATGTCTGAACCAAGTCATTTGGGGATGTGTTAGTTTTCAAAGTAGCCAGAACACTTACATCTCCCCTGGGATCTATCCTATTTCTTTCTCTTCCTCTTAGATGTCACCTGTGAGTTCTCTTCTACTGATTAACACTAGATGGACTTATATGATGCCTGCTGCCTTTGGTTTGTTTCTGTCATAAACCTTCCCCCTGCTGTTAATAATATAGGCATAATCAAAACACCAGCACCAGAATTTTTCAGAGGTCAGTTAGGCAAATGCTGCTGCTGCTGCTAAGTCGCTTCAATCGTGTCCGACTCTGTGCGACCCCACAGATGGCAGCCCACCAGGCTCCCCCGTCCCTGGGATTCTCCAGGCAAGAACACTGGAGTGGGTTGCCATTTCCTTCTCCAAAGCGTGAAAGTGAAGTCGTTCAGTCTTGTCCAACTCGTAGCGACCCCATGGACTGTAGCCTACCAGGCTCCTCCGTCCATGGGATTTTCCAGGCAAGAGTATGGGATTGGGTTGCCATTGCCATTCTCTTCTCAAGTTTTTCCTTCTAAAAATTTGAGCCTTACTGACAAATGAAAAAAAAAGAGAAAGAGAGAGAGAGAGAGAAAATCTACAGTTGATTTCATGAGGCATCCAGTATAGACTGAGTGCTTACTGGGCATGGCTAAGTAATTTACATTTATGGTGGGAGTTATGTAATACTTACTTTGCAAACAGATCAACAGAAGGAAGAAAATGAGCATGTTTTAATCCACTACATCTGAGACTTTTAGACAGATGCTTTCATATATTAATTCATTTAGTCCCCTCAAACCCATGCGAGACAGCTATTTTTATTATTCTTGTCTTATAATTGAGAAGACAGGAGATATTAAGCAATTCATTCATGCATCCAGTCTCTCTTACTCCAGGGCTCTTTCTACTAAACACCCATAGAACTATAAAAAATGGTGTAAAAATAGTACAAATCAGAAAGCTCATTTCTTTATTTCCGTCTTGTTGGACTAATCCTGTTCAGCAAAATGTCACCTCAAATGAAAGATATATTTTATAAAATGCTTTAATCTGTTTATTCACCACTTAAGGGTACATTGGAGAGACTGGGAACTTGATCTTTATTTTCCAACTAACAGATGTTTTTAGTCAGAAACATGTAATTGAGCACTTTGGAGCAATTATTTTAAAATATAATGCTCACCTTTCCAATAACTTTCCATGTGGTTCCCTGAAATTAAGACACATTCCATGTTGACTCATCAAAGGGTCCCATGACCCCTCCTTTGAGACAATCTTATCTCAAAAAGTACAGTTTTAATTCACCAACCCAGAACGAAGAGGGAAAATGTCAGGCCTCCTACATATTCAGAACCGTCTGTCACCAGATCTGGAGCAGTTTCCTGAGGCTTTTAAAGCATCTTTCAGATGTTTCCTTTCCTTATATCCAAGTGATTATTGCATCATAAAGCTTTTTCCTCCTTTTCAGAAATTCCAGGAATCTACAGTACATCTATATCAGGTGAAGAGTTTAATAGATGGTTAAAATCACCAGGGCAATTACTCAGTTTATCCAAATGTACTGTTCTCTAACACACCTTTCCACCTGCAATTTCCTCTACCAAACAGGCTGCTACTTAGCCCACCCACCCCATCAAATCCTCTTAATCTTCATTTACTCTTCAAGATCCATTGCATCATTGCCTTTTCTAGGGAACATATCTTACTCCACCCCACACCCCAGGCACAGTTATGTATCTCCCCATGTGACCATGTTGAACAGTATGAAAAAACTCTCTCATGACAGCTATTTCCTTCATGTGTTTCCTACCTCTCCTCCTCTAGATTAATGTTATTCACAAATTGCTATACATATACACATGGCTCAAACTATGCTGCTAAAAATAAAATAATAATCTGTGGGGATTTCCCTGGTAGTCAGTGGTTAAGAACCTGCCTTGCAAAGCAGGGGATTCATGTTCAATCCCTGGTCAGGGAACTAAGATCCCACATGCTACAAAGCAACTAAGCCAGTGAGCCACAACGAGAGAGTCTGTTCACCACACACACAAAAAGATCCCATGTGCCACAACTAAGCTACAGTTCAGTTCAGTTGTTCAATCATGTCCAACTTTTTGCGACCCTATGGACTGCAGCATGCCAGGCTTCCTTTTCCATCACCAACTCCCAGAGTATACTCAAACTCATGTCCATTGAGTCAGCGATCCCATCCAACCATCTCATCCTCTGTCATCCCCTTCTCCTCCCACCTTCAATCTTTTCCAGCATCAAGGAAGGTCTTTTCAAATGAGTCAGTTCCTCACATCAGGTGGCCAAAGTATTGGAGTCTCAGCTTCAACATCAGTCCTTCCAATAACTGTTCAGGACTAATTACCTTTAGGATTGGACTGGTTGGATCTCCTTGCAGTCCAAGGGATTCTCAAGAGTCTTCTCAAACTCCATAGTTCAAAAGCATCAATTCTTCGGTGCTCAGCATTCTTTATAGTACAACTCTCACATCCATACATGACTAGTGGAAAAATCATAGCCTTGACTAGACAGACCTTTGGTGGCAAAGTAATGTCTCTGGTTTTTAATATGCTGTCTAGGTTGGCCATAACTTTTCTTCTAAGGCGTATCTTTTAATTTCATGGCTGAAGTTACCATCTGCAGTGAGTTTGGAGCCCCCGAAAATAAAGTCTGACACTGTTTCCACTGTTTCTCCATCTATTTGCCATGAAGTGATGAGACTGGATGCCATGATCTTAGTTTTCTGAGTGTTGATCTTTAAGCCAACTTTTTCACTCTCCTCTTTCACTTTCATCAAGAGGTTCTTTAGTTCCTCTTCACTTTCTGCCATAAGGGTGGTGTCATCTGCATATCTGAGGTGATTGATATTTCTCCCGGCAATCTTGATTCCAGCGTGTGCTTCATCCACTCCAGCATTTCTCATGATGTACTCTGCATATATGTTAAATAAACTAAGCTCCAACAGACCCAAACACATAAATATATTTAAAAAAAATCTGGACCTTTCAATGGTTGAACACATACTTGGTGAGCAAATGAAAATATATTACTTTTTATTAGAGTAACAGAGATGAACTGAGCTATTACTGTGTACAGACCACTATAATGGGTGCAATGTGGGCCACAGATCCACAGTCTCTGCACAGAACGAGGTCAGCTCATACAGTCCTATCCCACCGCTCACACACTCTAAGACGTGTGGAAAATTCATAAAGTCCATTATACAGCAGTTCCTACCAGGAAAGGGAGGAAAATAATAGTACTCTACTTCATATGGTTATCTTGTGTATTTAATGATAAATGTGTATTCACTTCAGTTCAGTCACTCAGTTGTGTCCGTCTCTCTGTAACCCCATGAATCGCAGCATGCCGGGCCTCCCTGTCCATCGCCAACTCCGGGAGTTCACTCAAACTCATGTCTATCGAGTCAGTGATGCCATCCAGCCATCTCATCCTCTGTCATCCCCTTCTTCTCCTGCCCCCAATCACTCCCAGCATCAGAGTCTTTTCCAGTGAGTCAACTCTTCGCATCAGGTGGCCAAAGTATTGGAGTTTCAGCTTTAACATCAGTCCTTCCAATGAACACCCAGGACTGATCTCCTTTAGAATGGACTGGTTGGATCTCCNTAGTTCCTCTTTACCTTCTGCCATAAGGGTGGTGTCATCTGCATATCTGAGGTTATTGATATTTCTCCAAGAAATCTTGATTCCAGCTTGTGCTTCTTCCAGCCCAGCATTTCTCATGATGTAATCTGCATAGAAGTTAAATAAGCAGGGTGACAATATACAGCCTTGATGTACTCCTTTTCCTATTTGGAACCAGTCTATTGTTCCATATCCAGTTCTAACTGTTGCTTCCTGACCTGCATATAGGTTTCTCAAAAGGCAGGTCAGGTGTTCTGGTATTCCCATCTCTTTCAGAATTTTCCACAGTTTATTGTGATCCACACAGTCAAAGGCTTTGGCATAGTCAATAAAGCAGAAATAGATGTGTTTCTGTTACTCTCTTCCTTTTTCGATGATCCAGTGGATGTTGGCAACTTGATCTCTGGTTCCTCTGCCTTTTCTAAAACCAGCTTGAACATCTGGAAGTTCACACTTCATGTAAGGCTGAAGCCTGGCTTGGAGAATTTTGAGCATTACTTTACTAGCATGTGAGATGAGTGCAATTGTGTGGTAGTTTGAGCATTCTTTGGCATTGTCTTTCTTTGGGATTGGAGTGATAGCTGACATTTTCCAGTCCTGTGGCCACTGTTGAATTTTTCAAATTTGCTGGCATATTGAGTGCAGCACTTTCACAGCATCATCTTTCAGGATTTGAAATAGCTCAACTGGAATTTCATCACCTCCACTAGCTTTGTTCGTAGTGATGCTTTCTAAGACCCACTTGACTTCACATTCCAGGTGAGGAGATACCCCTCCTCCAAGGTAAGGAGCAGTGGCTATGCTTTGCTGGAGCAGCCCTGAAGAGATACCCCACGTCCAAGGTAAGAGAAACCCAAGTAAGGCAGTAGGTGTTGCGAGAGGGCATCAGAGGGCAGACACATTGAAACCATAATCACAGAAAACTGGTCAATCTGATCACATGGACCACAGCCTTGTCTATCTCAATGAAACTAAGCCATGCCATGTGGGGCCACCCAAGATGGGCAGGTCATGGTGGAGAGGTCTGACAGAATGTGGTCCACTGGAAAAGGGAATGGCAAACCACTTCAGTATTCTTGCCTTGAGAACCCCATGAACAGTATGAAAATGTGTATTAGGTATTTATTAATGGAGGTAAAATGCAGCAAGTGCTTAAGAACCTTAACATCCATTTGGGAACAGAAGACAAGAACAAAGTTTTAAAAAAAAAGTTATTTTCCTTTGGATCATCTACACTCTCCAATTCAAGGCCAAAGTTCTCCTAGTGGTATCAGTGGGAAGGAAATCAAAGGAGGGGACAGGGTAGCATAGGCTGGTCTGTCAGACCCTCTCTGCTACTATGCTAACCTATTGTCCTGATAATAACAATTGCTCTTCACACTCTTTTTAGATGGATGATCATATTGTGTTTCTTTGCTCCTGAAGGATTCTAGGTCTCTGGGTAAAAGTTATTATTTTTTTAATACCTTATTTTTTAATTGGAGCATAACTGCTTTGCAATCCTCCATTAGTTTCTGCTGTACAACAATGTGAATCAGCTATAAGTATACCTCTATCCCCTCCTTCTTGAGCCTTCCTCCCACCACTCCCTCATCCTATCCCTCTAGGTCATCAAAGAGACCAAGCTGAGCTTCCTGTGCTATACAGCAGCTTCCCACTAGCTATCTATACTCTCTCAATTTGTCCCTCTCACTTTCCCCATGTCCCCATGTCCACTCTTTACACTTTCTGCCCTGGAAATAGGTTCATCCATACCATTTTTCTAGATTCCATATATATGTGTAAATATACTTTATTTGTTTTTATCTTTCTGAGTTACTTCACTCTGTATGGCAGACTCTAGGTTCATACACATCACTGCAAATGATCCAATTTATTTCCTTTTTATGACTGAGTAATGTTCCATTGTCTATATGCACCACACCTTTTTTATCCATTCTTCTGTTTATGGATATTTAGGTGGTTTCCATGTCCTGACTATTGCAAATAGTGCTGCAATGAACACTGGGGTACATGTGTCTTTTTGAACTACCGTATGACCCAGTGATACGATTACTGGGCATATACTTTGATAAAAGACATTGTTGGTTGTTCACTCAGCTTAAGTCCTCAAGGTATCTCAGAAAGACACTTAGGACACTAAAGACACTTAGACACTATACCCAAGGCCCTCGATGGACATCATCTTTTCTTTCCTGGGAAAGAAATGGCACCTGGGTAATTGTAGCCCAAACCACCTTGATTGGGTATTGCAAGAGCTTAACTGGATATTCAGGGAGTACATCCTAATTTTTTTTCTTATACACAAATCCATGATTATCTTGTGCCTTTAAAAACCACAAGGTATAATAGCCAGCATTTTCTCCATACTCCCTTGCCCTACATCAGTGATATTACCACATATCTCGAGTCCAAAGAATCCATCTTTTAAAAATAGCACATTATATGCAACTTGAAAACCATGTGCTTAATCTATATTCTCTACCATGAAAATGTGCTTTAAAAATAATATGTTTCAATAATATACTGAATCTCTTGTTTCACACAGTTGCATTCAAAATTACAGCATCTCAGTGGTAACTGGGGACTCCTAAATTCTATGTCCTCAAAGTAAAGAAAATGAATAGTGAAACACAAAATACGTAAAGATTATAAAGCAATGGATGTGAATTTTCACTTCTCCAATGAACTAAAATATTTTATTAAATCTACACAGCATTTGTTACCTGTATCATTTATTATTATTTTTTAGCAAACCTCAGTTTAGATATGGGATCTTATATGAATGAATATATAGACAACATGATGATCAAAAAGAAAGTATAAATACAATATTATTTTTTAATTTGATATATATCGTGGTTTTAAGTTGATGCCACTTCCTAAAAGAGCTGATCATTTATCACAAAAATGTGCCCATTTTTGGTAAAAGGAATTCAATATAGCCTAATAAATTCTAGTTTATATTTCCACTGGAGAGATCTATTTTACTTTGTAGATAGTTGAGTATAACTGCCAAAGTGGTTATGAGACTTTAGATGGATACCAGCTCTCACCACTAAATAACCCAAATTTTCCAGCAGCACAAACCAAATTGTCAGTTCAGGTAGTTGTATTAGCATTAAATTTTGGATCCTTTTTGCATATATATTTTCAGCTTGATAATGTATAAGTAATCAGTTGGAATAAAAAAATGCAGAAAAGTTTCTAAGCTATTTAGAGTTATGGTTTATAGCCTGTATTTAATAATCATTATAAACATCTTTTAGTTCACAGGACAATATGTTATGCTTCAGGTACTCAGAGTGAAAATGAGTCAGTACTTTTATTATGGTCGTCATCTTCTAAAACAAATGTGCAACTCCTATGAATGTAAAATAAGTTAGTATGAGAAAACTTAAAGGAAATGAATATTCTTAATTTATCAGTTTATTAATTATCTTAGGCCAAGATTTTTCAAGCTTGTTTAAACACTAATTTAATTCACATTTAAATTGACTTAGCTTGGCCAGAAAAGACATACGTTATAGATAACAAACAAAATTTTATGTCAAAGTTGATCATTCCCACCTGCAATGAATGAAAATTCCTGTTGCTCATATCCTCACCAGAATTTGGTGTAGTAAATGTTTTGGATTTTTGCCATTCTAATAGGTATATAGTAGATTCTTTCATTTCAATTTCATATATTTAAATATAATTTTCTAAAAGTTAGAAGATATATGGACTGCTAAAATTTGATTTCACCTGTAATTTCTGTTGTAAAGGAAACAATAAAAGATTTATCCATCCATTCATTAAATAAACATCAATGAGCATCATTTATGTCTTACAAAGGCTGGAATGCATTAGGATACTGGATTAAACATCCCAGACATGTTCCTGCAGTCATAGAAAGCTTTATTAAAGGAAGAGATTCAGAAAACAAATGTATTAAACAAATGAATCAAGTATTTAATTTCAGAGAGGTGAAAGTGATATGCGGACAATAAAACAGGGTAATATAAGCATCTGGTATAGGGGGAAGACTATGCATCTCTGGAAAGGTCTTGCTAAGGATATATTTATTATACCTAGTTATGAACATTTCTGAGGAAGAGCTTCTTGTGCAGAGTGTAGAAGTGCAAGCACAACTGGGTTGAAAGGACATTTGCTCTCTTCAGACCAGCACAAATGCCAGAGTTCCTATCCTAGTTGGAGTCAAATAGCTTTAGTGTCCAATTGAAATAATGAGATTTGGAACCAAGGAGTCAAAAATCATCCCAAAACTTTATACTTGAAATCCCCAACCACCAAGGAGCAACAGTCTTTCACTATCAGAATCATTACAGCAATATAAGGAGATTCCTATTGCTTCTCAGCCTTTTGGCTAAGATCAAGTGGTGGCTCAGACGGAAAGTGTCTGTCTACAGTGTGGGAGACCTGGGTTCGATCCCTGGGTCGGGAAGTTCCCTGGAGAAGGAAATGGCAACCCACTCCAGTACTCTTGCCTAGAAAATTCCATGGACAGAGGAGCCTGGTGTCCATGGGGTCTCAAAGAGTTGGACACGACTGAGCGACTTCACTTTTCTTTTTTTATAAATGTTTCAGGGCTAACAAACACACAACAGAAACATGTTTTAACACTTAATAGGTGAAAATATCAAACCATTTATCCAGCTGTGTGTTTAACACATTTTTTGGATGCCTATATGTGAAAGGCATATTGAAAAGCAGAGACGTTACTTTGCCAACAAAGGTCCGTCTAGTTAAGGCTATAGTTTTTCCAGTGGTCATGTATGAATGTGAGAGTTGGACTGTGAAGAAAGCTGAGCGATGAAGAATTGATGCTTTTGAACTGTGGTGTTGGAGAAGACTCTTGCGAGTCCGTTGGACTGCAAGAAGATCCAACGAGTCCATTCTAAAGGAGATCAGCCCTGGGTGTTTGCCACCTGATGCGAAGAGTTGACTCATTGAAAAAGACTCTGATGCTGGGAGGGATTGGGGGCAGGAAGAAAAGTGGACGACAGAGGATGAGATGGCTGGATGGCATCACCGACTCGATGGATGTGAGTCTGAGTGAACTCCGGGAGTTGGTGATGGACAGGGAGGCCTGGCATGCTGTGATTCATGGGGTTGCAAAGAGTTGGACACGACTGAGCGACTGAACTGAACTGAACTGAATGTGAAAGGCACTTTTTTTCTAGGCAGTGGGGCTACAGGATTGGAAGCTAAAAATTTAAACAGATAAAATTTCCTTATCCTCATGGAACTCAAATTCTTCTATGCTGGGGCAAACGTTAAATAACACAGTGAACTAGAGTATGTTGTACGGTAGTTAGTGATAGAAAAATAAAGCAGAAAAAGGGCATTAAGTTGTAGATTTTTAACTTTTAAACAGGTATTTCAGGAAAGGTATTCTGAGAAGTTCTTTTAACAAGATGTTAATTCAGTGATACATGCAAAGAGCATTCTAGAAAAAAGGGACTGAAAGTGGAAGGTCTTGAGGAAGGAGGAGACCTGGTTTTAATGAACATACACATACATGACATACATACAAAAATTCATGCCTACATACATACAAAAGAGAACAAATATAAAATAAATACAAGTATCTTAAGAAATAGTGTGGGTTTAGTTCCAGACCACCACAATAAAGCAAGCCACACATTTTTTTTCTTCAGTGCAAATAGTTATGTTTACACTGTAGTCTATTAAATATGCAAAGCATTATGTTTAAAAAAACAAACCAATGTACATATCTTAATTTAAAAATACTGTATTGGGGAGAGGTTCAAGATGGAGGACATACATGTATATATTTGGCTGAGTCACATTGTTGTAGGGAAGAAACTAATATGGCTTTGTCCCCCTTCCTACAACAAATGGCGACTCTGGTGGGGATTCTTCTTCGCTGAGACTGACATCCTGACCACTCAGGGTACTCAGGGGCCAGCTTGCCTGACAATGGACCAGACCCAGAGGCTGCAAGTGGAACCCTTTTGTCCCTGGTCTCCTCCTGACATGGACAACTGGACAGAGTGCCTGGACCGGTAAGGAACAAGAGACTTTATTGACCTCTCTCCCCTTCCCTCTCTCTTTCTCTCCTTAACCCTTCCTATCCTTCCTTGTTTTCTAGTCCCCTAGTCCTGGATGCAGGAATCTGGTCAAAGGGCCCTAAGCCTGAGCTGAGTATTGGAGACTGATCACCTCCTCTTGGCAGAGAACTCGAATTCTGGTTCTGGTCTGGTTTGATTTCTGGTAGAGCTGAGTTCCAGTCCTCCCTTTCCCTTCCCATTATGGGAAAAGTCCCATAACACCTGGGCATCTGTAGGTGGCAGGAGACTTCTGTAAGGCCACCCCTTTCACCCTCCCACCCCCGCCTCCTCCCCCTTCTTCTTTCAACTTGGCTTCCTTTCCTCCCTTGAAATCTTTGATTTTAGTACCTGGATCTGAAGTTCTATGTCTCTATAGGAGGTTTTCTGAGAGACTGTATTCTTGTATTTAAGGGCTTCCCTGGTGGCGCAGAGGTTCAAGCGTCTGCCTGCAATGTGGGAGACCTGGGTTCAATCCCTGGGTCGGGAAGATCCCCTGGAGAAGGAAATGGCAACCCACTCCAGTATTCTTGCCTGGAAAATCCCATGGACGGAGGAGTTTGGTGGGCTACAGTCCACGGGTCGCAAAGAGTTGGACACAACTGAGCGACTTCCCTTAAAGCAATTATCCTCTAAATAAAAAGCAAAATAAAAACAGGAAAAAAATACTGTATTGCTAAAAACATGCTAACCATCATCTGAGCTTTCAGTGAGTCATAGTAACACCAAAGATCACTGATTACAGACCATAACAGATAATGATGAAAAGGTTTGAAATATTGTAAGAATTACCAAAATGTAACACAGAGACACAAAATGAGCAAGTGCTGTTGGAAAAAAACAAACAAACATGGCACTGATAGACTTACTTTATATAGGACTGACACAAACCTTTGCTTTGGAAAAAAAACAATGTTCATGAAGAGCAATAAAGCAAAGCACCATAAAATGAGATATGTTGTGTCTCTATGCACCGACACAAACATACGCTCATACATACATGCATATGCAGACACATAAAAGGTGGTCAGTCAAGTTGGAACAGGAAGAAAAAAAAAAGGAAGTATTTGTAGAGAATGTCATATAGGAAATGAATGGGTGATACTTTTGGAGGACTTTACAAGCTATTTAAGGAATTTAGTTATTACGCTAAATGAGATGGGGAATTAATGGAGGTCTTTGAGCAAAGAATGACAAATTCTGACTTGTGTTTTTAAAGTTATCCTCTGTATTACTTGAAAGCACAGCCATCATAATTAAATGAATTAGATGTGACATGACACATTAGAAAACATGGAGTCCAGAATAACACCTTGGCATTGGGCCTAAGCAACAAGAAGACAGTATTTGCTAGTGACCAAATAAAGTAGTCTATGGGAGGGATATGTAGTATGAGAAGACCTGACCAAAAGACATCCACATCTACACGATGAAAAGAAAACAGCAAAAACAAATATGGAGAGAGGTAGACAAGGGGATATCGATTTGCCAGTGTGCTTGACTCTCAAAATTTTTCAACTTTTTCTCAAAACAATTTCCAAATTAGGGTTTCAAAGCTAATGCTGAGCAAAATAGCAGTAAATGTAGAAGAATGTGTATAATTTAATTATGCATTTACCTTAAACAGGAATCAACTCAGTTGGAAATATGAAATTTCTTGTTTGTTGAAAAAATATTCTTTCTATTTATCTCAAAAAACAGACATAACAGACATATCTTTTCTTTTGAAAGGGTTTTTTGAGGAAAGAGTTAGGCATTTGGTGATGCTGATGTCAATTTTAATCGCTTCATCTCCAATGTACAAATTTCAGGGACTGGCTTTGCATGTCAAGTTCTTTTCCTTATGTTTGCATTCAAAGATTTTATAGCAGAAGCATGAAATCCCTCAAAGTTCTAAATCAAGTCAATAGAAGTTATGTGGAAAATAAGCATCTGATACTTAAGTAAAATGTAATCAGTTTCCAAAAGCATGCTGCTTTACTGACTGAGGAAGACCAACAATTGAATACTGAATAAAGGTATAATAAACATTTTCATTACATTGTGATTGCTGTTTATTGCTGTCTGCACTGTTCAGGAGAGGGATACATACTACACAACAGGAAGACCCCCAATATCCATAATGATCCCAAAAAGAAACAAATAGCATAGACAACTGGCATTAAGGTAGTTTCAAAAAGGTGATGTTTACAAATTTGTAGGTAGATTTTGCGATTCCCAGGTAATTCAGTGATAAAGAATCCACCTGCCAGTGCAGGAGATGTGAGTTCAATCCTTGGGTCAGTAAGATCCCCTGGAGAAGGAATTGGCAACCCACTTCAGTATTATTGCCTGGAAAATCCCAGGGACAGAGCAGCCTGGTGGGCTACAGTCCACAGGGTCGCAAAGAATTGAACATGACTTAAGTGACTAAACAGGAGGTTTCAGAAAGGCAAAGAAAGGCAGAACAACATCCCAAGACTTGTGAAAAGAAAGAGTGTGATTCTAGACTGAATGGTAAGGGAAGAGAGCATTTAATGGAAGCAGGAAAGACTTGGTTGTATAGAGGACAATCTACTAGGGGCAGTAGCCTTTGGCAAACGGATACTGACAAGCCAAAGTGACTGATTAGTGTGGGAATTGAGAAAGCCAACATCCTGGTGCCATTTCCTCCCTCCTTCTTATCTCCTCCTGATGTCTTGAACTGCCCAACCTCAAATTGAAGCCAGAGGTTAAGGGTGACCATAAAGCAATGCATACAGCTTTGTTTCTTGGGGCAAAGAATAGGATAAAGGGCAACAAGAGATTTGGAAGAGGAAGTGGGAAATATCCAGTGAAGCTTCCCCCTAATGGAGCATCAAATATTGAATGATTTAATGCAGAAAAAGCCACAAACCCTACATGCAGCTGGAGAGATTCTCAAATGTTTTCTCAGGTTAACATCAATGTCGCCACCTACCAGTTCTATTACGCATACTCGTTTTTGCAGTGGTTCAGTCAGTCGTGCACTTTTATTCACGAGTCAAGTAGTCAATGGAAGATATTTAAGGTATAGGGAAAGAACATGTCTAAAATTCAACTTGAACAGAGCTGGACTTCTAGCTGCTATAGTCTAAGACAATGAGTAACTTAAAATTGGAAGTACTCTTCATGGTATGTCAATGAGTTTTGCCAACATGATCCCTAAATTTGAAAGACTAAATTTTCAATTTCCACTGAAATGCTTTGTACCATTGGATCTGTCTCTCTACCTGATACCCTTTGATGATGTCATTTTCTGCTCCCTGCATGGTCCCTTCATTCACTTGTCTTAGTGAAAGAAGATTGTAGTTTAGTGGTTTCTCGTCAGGTTGAGGATTTTGGTGAGAAACACCATGTATAATTTTAATTGGCTTGCCTATCCCCAAATAGTGTAAACATGAGGTCTTCTTCTCTGTTTCTACAAATCTCTGTCAGTGAAGCAAAATGGTATTCTTCATTCTGCCATTTTTGGGAAAATGACAGAACAAAGAGCAATCCAGAGTATACAGACTTTGCTCAAGCCTCCTCTCAATAAACTCCAAGGGAATTACACCATGCAAAACCTCTTTTAAGTCTGGACCATTCTTATAGTTTGGAGAGTTGGAAGGTATCAGTCTAAAAAGTAGGTACAGTGCACGGGAGGATATTGGTCAAGAGGGCTCGTGGTTGTACCTTAGATTTCGATGATTTAGCTGAGATACACCATCTATTCCCATAGCTTCTAGGCAATCTGGGAGAGTATTTCAAAATTAAGTATGCTCCTTTTGGTGTGTGGAAGTCAGCTTAAAGAGAAGAGGGAAAAATCAAAGTAAAGGGAGGTGAATTATAAAACACTCTCGCAGGGATAAAAGGGAAGATGGTGGTTTCACAGAGCAATCATGATAGTAAAGGTGGAAAGGAAGTTTAGACAAGAGAAAGAGATTCTCTAGGTCAGAGTAATCTCTGTCTGTTGCTTGGACCAAGAGGGCATACTAGACAAGGCTAACAGCAATGGATGGATGCAAACTTAAGACAAACCATAATCAAGACTGTCCTACCTTCCAAGTTCCCTAGAACTTAGAATCAACACAGCACCTGGGATGAATCAATACAGTGGTAGGATGAACCAACACAGTGGTAGGATGAAGTAAGATTTCAGACACACTTAGAATCAAGGCAGTAGTGGGAAGAAGTAAGATTTTAGACAGTTTTAACTTTAATGTGACTGAGCTGCAGATCTGAATTGCTATCCATTGAAGAGGACGAAGGGAAAAGAAACCAAATTTTACCTAGATAGATACATTTCTCTCTCATTTGGTAAACTGTAACTCAGGGCCAGAAATTCAAATGAGTTCAAGAAAGAAACAATGACACTTGTGATTTCACACATGGAAGTTTTTAACTATAGTTAAATCTATTCCTGTGTTTGGTCTATCCTTTGAATGCAGAAAATAGTTATGGTGGCCAATAAGAAATGATGGATTTTCATGATAAAACCTTAGCTTCTGAGCTTTTCTCTCCTTTATAAAATATAATTATGACTAAATATGTTGCTACTCCAGAATGCAATACGTTTTCCATTCATATATCAGAAAGTTACTATTCTTGCCAAAGTTAGACGATAGAAATTAACTCCTAATGGTGAAAGAATACAAAAGACTAAAATAGTTCATATTTGTATCACATAGACATTAGGATTACATGCAAAGAGGCAGCATCCTCAAAGAGAGACAGAAAAGCTATTTCTGAGTTGAAAAGTAATTAGGGATAGAGATTTCTTCGCTCTTGGAAGAAATAAGTTTCCATAAAATTACAACAGATAATAAAAAGCAGAAAAGAATACTAAACTATGAATTTGAAAAATTTTAAGGCCAAACTGAGAATAAGAATTATGATTTGAGGAACTAATGAGGAACTGCATAGAGCTATAGGGCAAACTGTTGAGAAGGAGATGTTCATTGGTGAATCAAAGAAATATAAAAGGAAGAGAGTAGACTAGAATGTGAGTCAGTTCATTGAAAAGCCTTTACCCAGCTACTTGATGGAGTGGAAATTAATTTTTTATACATAATTATATTAGATTAACTGTATGTTACAATATGTCTCATTTCATGATGTGGATGCAGCAATTTATATATGGTTTTCATATCTTAGTTAAGAAATTGATCACATATATCAATACTTTGTCCTGGAGAGGAATCTATAAGATTTGAAGTACCTAACCTTTTCACAATCAATCTGAAAAGATTTGACTCCTAAGGGTCTCTTTGGGACAAGTGGGAATATTGTTGATATTTTGACATGTCTATCCATTTTCAATCACTTCTTATCTCTTCTATGCTCCATGTTTAATCGCTTAGTCATGTTTGACTCTGCAACTCTTTGTAATGTAGCCTTCCAGGCTCCTCTGTCCATGGGACTTTTCAGGCAAGAATACTGAAGTGGGTGGCCAATTCCTCCTCCAGGGGATCTTTCTGACCCAGGGACTGAAACTGCATCTCCTGTGTGTCCTGCATTGAGGGCAGATTCTTTACCTGCTAAGCTATTGGGGAAGCCCCTCTTATTTACTAGACATATCTAATTGGATTTGGAAAAATTGATTCACCTATGAAATTTTGGCTTGAGATGGTCCAAAATCTTCTCCTGTTTGGAGGGTGCTAAATCAGCCAAGTAAAACTCTCTGTTGAAAAATGTGTATCTCAAGTGCATGCCTAGAAGATGGGTCACTTGAATCTAGTGAGTCTAGTGGCAATGGTACTGAGCTATTGAACTCTCTATTTTTGAAGTCTGCTGATCATTGTAGTCTTAATACTTCTCCTGGAGTAAATGGATGATTGGGAAAATGACATCACACACAAGGCCTCTTTTTCTGTGCACCATTACAATTTATCCCCACTACCAAATAAAATGTAAGTACCTATTTTCCTTGCTATAAGACCTACCCTGGTTGATGTCTAGATCAGGTCAACATTACTTGATTATCAGTCTCCAACTCTGGTGACTACAGAGTTAAAACTAAGTGAGGATCCCACCTAACAGAATACTGAGTAATCAAACACTGTACATTTACACAGGCACTGTTTCAGTTAATATGAATAAAACATAGTGCAACCACAGGGATTACTAGGATGACACAATACTACTAAATAAAGTCAATAACCATGTTGATTCAAGGAGGACAATACCCAATGCACACAAACACATGAATACATACACAGGCAAAGACACTCATACACAAATTCCTTCCACATCTGACATTATCTTTGAATTTCATTTGGACAGTAAATAGGATAAATAATTGCCTTTCCCAATAACTTTTTTTCAAAGTACTACCCACTTCACTCACTGCCAGCTATGCCTGTTTCATTTTTTATGTATGTATAACTGCTTTTTTTTTTAATATCCCAATTTTTTTTTCATTTTTCATCCCAGTGTAGTATCTTCAAAGTGACTGATTAACTTTTTTAAAGATTTTATTTTTTATTGAAGGATAATTGCTTTATAGAATTTTTCTGTTTTCTGTCAAACTTCAAAATGAATCAGTCATAGGTATACATATATTCTATCCCTTTGGGCTTCCCTCCCATCTCCCGTCCCATCCCACTGCTCTAAGTTGATACAGAGGCCCTGTTTGAGTTTTCAGAGCCATAAAGCAAATTCCTGTTGGCTATCTATTTTACATATGGTAATGTAAGTCTCCATGATATTCTTTCCATACATCTCACCCTCTCCTCCCCTCTCCCCATGTCCATAAGTCTATTATCTATGTCTGTTTCTCCATTCTTGCCCTGTAAATAAATTCTTCAGTACCATTTTTCTAGATTCTGTATATATATATATATCAGAATATGATACTTATCTTTCTCTTTCTGACTTCCTTCAGTTTGTATAATAGGTTCTAGGTTCATCCACCTCACTAGAACTGACTCAAATATGTTCCCTTTTATGGCTGAGTAATATCCCACTGTGTATATGTACCATAACTTCTTTATCCATTCATCTGTCAATGGCCATCTAGGTTGCTTCCATGTTCTAGCTATTGTAAATGGTGCTCCAGTGAACAATGGGATACATGTGTCCCTTTCAATTTTGGTTTCTTCAGGGGATATGCCTAGGAGTGGGATTGCTGGGTCATTTTTTTTTTTTTTTTAAGGAATCTCCATTTCATCTTCCATAGTAATTGTATCAACTTAATTTCCCACCAACAGTGCAAGAGTGTTGCATTTACTCAACACCCTCTCCAGAATTTATTGTTTGTAGACTTTTTGATGATGGTCATTCTGATCAGTGCGAGGTAATATCTCATTGTAGTTTTGATTTGCATTTTTCTAATAATGAGTGACTTACTATTAGAGACTATATTTTGGGCTCCAAAATCATTGCAGATGGTGAATGCATCCATGAAATTAAAAGATGCTTGCTCCTCAGGAGGAAAGCTATGACCAGCCTAGACAGCATATTAAAAAGCAGAAACATTACTTTGCCAGCAAAGTTCTGTCTAGTCAAAGCTATGGTTTTTCTAGTAGTCATGTATGGATGTGAGAGTCAGGATATAAAGAAAGCTGAGTGCCAAGGAACTGATGCTTTTGAACTGTGGTGTTGGAGAAGACTCTTGAGAGTCCCTTGGACTGCAAGGAGATCTAACCAGTCAATCCTAAAGGAAATCAGTCCTGAATATTCATTAGAAGGATGGATGCTGAAGCTAAAACTCCCAATACTTTGGCCACCTGATGTGAAGAACTGACTCACTAGGAAAGACCCTGATGCTGGGAAAGATTGAAGGCGTGAGGAGAAGGGGACGACAGAGGATGAGATGCTTGGATGGCATCACTGACTCGATGGACATGAGTTTGAGTAAGCTCCAGAAGTTGGTGATGGACAGGGAAGCCTGGCTTGCTGCAGTCCATGGGATCGCAAAGAGTCGGACATGACTGAGAGACTGAATTGAACTGAACTGAATGATGAGCAATGTTGAGAATCTTTTCATGTGTTTGTTAACCATCTGTATGTCTTCTTTGGAGAAATGTCTGTTTAGGTCTTTTTCACACTTTTTGATCGCTTTGTTTTTCTGGTATTGAGTGGTATGAGCTGCTTGTATATTTATAAATTAATCCTTTGGCAGTTGTTTCATTTGCTAGTATTTTCTCCCATTCTGAGGGTTGTCTTTTCACCTTGCTTATAGTTTCCTTTGCTGTGCAAAAGCTTTTAAATTTAATCAGGTCCCACTTGTTTGCTTTTTCCCCCTCATTATTCTAGAAAGTGGGTCATAGAGGATCTTGATTTATGTCATCTAGCATTCTGCCTATGTTTTCCCTTAATAATAGGTTTAGTTTCTGGTGTTACATTTAGGTCTTTAATACATTTTGAGTTTATCTTTGTGTATGGTGTTAGGAAGTGTTCTAATTTCATTCTTTTACACATAGCTGTCCAGTTTTCCCAGCACCACTTACTGAAGAGGCTGTCTTTGCCTCATTGTATATTCTTGCCTCTTTTGTCAAAAATAAGGTACCAAGAGGTGCGTGGGTTTATTTCTGGGCTTCCTATCTTGTTCCATTGGTCTATATTTCTTTTTAGTGCCAGTACCATACTCTCTTGATGACTGTAGCTTTGTAGTATAATCTGAAGTCAGGAAGGTTGATTCCTCTAGCTCCATTCTTCTTTCTCAAGACTGCTTTGGCCATTCGGGGTCTTTTGAGTTTCCATATGAATTGTGAAATTTTTTGTTCTAGTTCTGTGAAAAATGCCAGTGGTAATTTTATAGGGATTGCATTGAATCTGTATATTGCATTTTTAGCATAGTCATTTTCACCATATCGATTCTTCCTACCCAGAAACAGGGAATATGCCTCCATCTGTGTATGTCATCTTTGATTTCTTTCATAAGTGTCTTATGAAATCTGTGTAGAGTTCTTTTGTCTCCTTAGGTAAGTTTATTCTTAGATATTTAATTATTTTTGTTGTTATGGTGAATGGGACTGATTCCTTAATTTCTTTTTCTGATTTTTCATTATTAGTATATGGAAATGCAAGTGATTTCTGTGTATTGATTTTGTTTCTGAAACTTTGCTAAATTCATTGATTAGCTCTAGTAATTTTCTGATACTATTTACAGTATCATGTCATCTGTAAACAGTGAGAGCTTTACTTCTTCTTTTCCAAGCTGGATTTCTTTTTTTTTCTCTGATTGCTGTAGCTAGGACTTCCAAAACTATGTTGAATAACAGTGGTGAAAGTGGACACTCTTTCCTTGTTCCTGATCTTAAGAGGGGAATGCTTTCAGTTTTTCACCATTGAGAATAATGTTTGCTGTAGGTTTATCATATATGGCCTTTAGTACGTTGAGGTAGGTTCCTTCTATGCCCAGTTTGTGAAGTTTTAATCATAAATAGGTGTTGAATTTTGTCAAAGGCTTTTTCTGCATCTATTGAGATTATCATATGATTTTATCTTTTAATTTGTTAATATGGTATATCACATTGATTGATTTGCATATATTGAAGAATCCTTGCATCCCTGGGAGAAACCCAACTTGATCATGGTGTATGAACTTTTTGATGTGTTGCTGAATTCTGTTTGCTAAAATTTTGTTGAGGATTTTTGCATCTAAGTTCATCAGTGATATTGGCCTGTAGTTTTCTTTTTGTGTTGTCTTTGTCTGGTTTTGGTATCGGGGTGATTGTGGCCTTATAGAATGAGTTTGGAAGTGATCCTGCCTCTGCAATTTTTTGAAAGAGTTCTAGAAGGATAGAATTAGCTCTTCTCTAAATGTTTGATAGAATTCTTCTGTGAAGCCATGTGGTCCTGGGCTTTTGTTTTAGGGGGAGATTTTTAATCACAGCTTTGCTCTCAGTGCTTGTAATTGGGTTGTTCATAATTTCTACTTCTTCCTGGTTCAGTCTTGAAAGATTGAACTTTTCTAACAATCTGTCTGTTTCTTCCAGATTATCTTTTTTATTGTCATACAGTTGTTCATAATAATCTCTTATAATCATTTGTATTTCTACATTGTCTATTAAAACCTCTCCTTTTTAATTTCTAATTTTGTTGAGTTGATTCTTTTCATTTTTTTCTTCATGAGTCTAGCCAGTTTGTCAATTTTGTTCATCTTCTCAAAGAACCAGTTTTTAGTTTCATTAATCTTTACTATTGTTTCTTTCATTTTTCATTTTTTTTCTGCTCAGATCTTTCTGATTTCTTTTATTATGCTAATTTGGGTTTTTTTTGTTGTTGTTGTTCTTTTTCCAGTTGTTTTAGGTGTAAAGTTAGGTTGTCTATTCAATGTTTTTCTTTTATCTTGAGGTAAGGTTGTATTGCTATAAATGTCTCTCTTAGAACTGTTCTTGCTGTATTCTATAGGATTAGAGTTTTCATGATTTCACTATCATTTGTTTCCAGAAATTCTTTGATTTCTCTTTTGATTTCTTCAAGAATCTGTTGATTATTTAGAAACGTGTTGTTTAAACTCCATGTGTTTGTGTTTCTTACAGTTTTTTCTTGTAATTGATATCTAGTCTCATAGCATTGGGGTCAGTGATACAATTTCAATTTTGTTAAATTTACTGAGGTATGATTTGTGACCTAAGATGTGGTCTATCCTGGAGAATGTTCCATGTGCAGTTGAAAAGAAGGTCTATTCATCTGCATTTGGATGGAATGTCTTGAAGATATCAATGAGATCCACCCCATCTAATGTATCATTTAAGACTTGTGCTTCCTTTTTAATTTTCTGTTTTGATGACCTGCCCTTTGGTGTGAGTGGGGTATTAAAGTCTCCTACTATTATTGTGTTACTGTCAATTTCTCCTTTTATGTCTGTTAGTGTTTGTCTTATGTATAGAGGTGCCTCTATGTTGGGTGCAAAGATATTTACAATTGTTAAGTCTTCCTCTTGGATTCATCACTTGATCATTTGTACTGTCCCTCCTTATCTCTTGTAATCTTCTTTATTATAAGGTCTATTTTGTCTGATGAGGATTGCTACTCCAGCTTTCTTTTGCTTCCCATTTGCATGGAATATATTTTTCCATCTTCTCACTTTCAGTGTATTGTGTCTTCTGTTGTATTTCTTGACTATATAAGTCCCTTTAACATTTGTTGTAAAGCTGGTTTGGTGGTACTGAATTCTCTTAACTTTTGCTTATCTGAAAAGCTTTTTATTTCTCCATCAATTTTGAATGAGATTCTTGCCAGGTACAGTAATCTTGTTTGTAGACCTTTTCCCTTTCAGTACTTTAAATATATCCTGCCATTCCCTTCTGGCCTGCAGAGTTTCTGCTGAAAGATCAGCTGTTAAGCATATGGGGTTTCCCTTGTATGTTACTTGTTGCTTCTCCCTTGCTGCTTTTAATATTCTTTCTTTGTGTTTAGTCTTTGTTAGTTTGATTAGTATGTGTCTTGGCTTGTTTCTCCTTGGGTTTATCCTGTATGGGACTCTTGCACCTCTTGGACTCTATTGACTATTTCCTTTACCATGTTGGGGAAATTTTCAGCTATAATCTCTTCAAAAATTTTCTCATACCCTTTCTTTCTCTTCTTCTTCTGGGATCCCTATAGTTTGAANTGAGATTGTCCTCAGTTCTTTTCATTCTTTTCCCTTTATTCTCTTCAAAAGTTATTTCCACCATTTTATCTTCCAATTCACTGATCTGTTCTGCTTCAGATATTCTGTTATTGATTCCTTATAGAGTATTTTTAATTCAGTAATTGTGTTGTTTGTCTCTGTATGCTTATTCTTTAATTATTCTAGGCCTTTGTTAATTGATTCTTGCATTTTCTCCATTTTGTTTCAGGGTTTTTGTGCATCTTTACTATCATTATTCTGAATTCTTTTTCAGGCAGTTTCCTATTTCCTCTTCATTCATTTGGACTTCTGTGTTTCTAGTTTTTCCCTTCATTTGCATAGTATTTCTCTGCCTTTTCATTATTTTTAAAACGTATTATGTTTGAGGTCTCCTTTTCTCAGGCTTCAAGGAAAGTTGAATTCTTTCCTTGAAGAAGGTTGAATTCTTTCTTCCTTTTTGTTTCTGCCCTCCTAAGTTTGGTCTAGTGGTTTATGTGAGCTTACTATAGAGTGAGATTTCTGGTGAGTTTCTGTTTGTTTTTCCTCCGGTGGGCAAGGCTGAGTGAGGTAGTAATCCTGTATATTGATGACTGGGTTTGTATTTTTGTTTTATTTGCTGTTTAAATGAGGAGTCCTCTCTGGGGTGGTACTGGTGGTTGGGTGATGCCAGGTCTTATATTCAAGTGGTTTCCATTGTGTGAGTTCTCACTATTTGATACTCTGTAGGGTTAGTTCTTTGGTATTCTTGGGTCTTGGAGCCAGTACTCCCACTCCAAAGGCTCAGGGCTTGATTTCTGGTCAGGAACAAAGATTCTACAAGTGGTTTGTTATGGCATTAAATTAGATTAAAACAAATATCCAAAAACGAGATACAAAAGATGAACCACAGATAAACGACAGTTACAAGATCAAATAATACTCAAAATAATGGTATATACACATATATGTATACACCCATGAGCAAAGTGAAAACAGTCCAACAAAAATAAAGTACAGTAGACTGACCCAGCGAACAAAGGAAATATAAAATTATATTTACCAATTAAGATCAAAACTAACTAAAGCATAAACTGGAAAAAAAATACTAAAGCAAGGTGCCAAGTCAGGAATAAAGCAACGAAAACAAAACTAACAAATATGGTGAGAGGGGAGGAAAGAAACTAAAGAAAGAATAGATATGCAAAGTTAAATAGAGGTATATGAAGAAGATTTATATTCATTAAAGATTAATTGCAAGAGGAAAAGAACAGTAGGAGAAACAAAAAACATATATTGAAAAAATATAAGAGGATTAAAAAATTAAAATTATTAAACTGAGAAAAGAAAAAATAATGGAAGAAAGAATAAAGAAAAAACAAGAAAAACTCCACAGAAATGCAAAAGCCCAACACAGAGGTAGAGATTCATAACAATAATAAAAATTGTGACTGAAGATACACATATACATATACACCCATAAGCAAGATCAAAAGAGTCCAATAAAAATAATATACAATAAATTGATCCAGCAAACAAAGGAAACCAAAAATTATATCTACCAGAACAAAACTAACTAAAGTGCAAATTGGGGAATAAAGCAATGAAAATAAAACTAAAAAATATGCTGAGCAGAAAGGAGAGAAAGAAAAGAAAGAAAGAATGGATATGCAAAAAGTTAAATAGAGGTAGATAAAGATTTATATACGTTGAAGATTAACTGCAAGGGGAAAAGAACAGTAGGGAAAGCAAACAAAAAATAAATGTAGAAATAATAATAATAAGGTTAAAAAAATTTAAAAAGGAGAAAAGAAAAATAAGGAAAACTCCATAGAATTGCAAAAGCCCAATGTAGGGGCAGAGGTTTATAACAATAAAAATTTGAGGAAAAACAAAAAAGTTCAAAAGCTTAATTGGATTTCTTCAGTTCAGTTCAGTCGCTCAGTCGTGTCTGACTCTTTGCGACCCCATGAATCGCAGCACGCCAGGCCTCCCTGTTCACCATCTCCTGGAGTTCACTCAGACTCACGTCCATCGAGTCCATGATTACATCCAGCCATCTCATCCTCGGTCGTCACCTTCTCCTCCTGCCCCCAATCCCTCCCAGCATCAGAGTCTTTTCCAATGAGTCAACTCTTTGCATGAGGTGGCCAAACTACTGGAGTTTCAGCTTTAGCATCATTCCTTCCAAAGAAATCCCAGGGATGATCTCATTCAGAATGGACTGGTTGAATCTCTTTGCAGATCAAGGGACTTTCAAGAGTCTTCTCCAACACCACAGTTCAAAAGCATCAATTCTTCTGCGCTCAGCCTTCTTCACAGTCCAACTCTCACATCCATACATGACCACAGGAAAAACCATAGCCCTGACTAGACGGACCTTAGTCAGCAAAGTAATGTCTCTGCTTTTGAATATTCTATCTAGGTTGGTCTTATCTTTTCTTCCAAGGAGTAAGTGTCTTTTAATTTCATAGCTGCAGTCACCATCTGCAGTGATTTGGGAGCCCCCAAAAATAAAGTCTGACACTGTTTCCACTGTTTCCCCATCTATTTCCCATGAAGTTGAAGGGACTGGATGCCATGAACTTGTTTTCTGAATGTTGAGCTTTAAGCCAACTTTTTCACTCTCCTCTTTCACTTTCATCAAGAGGCTTTTTAGCTCTTCTTCACTTTCTGCCATAAGGGTGGTGTCATCTGCATATCTGAGGTTATTGATATTTCTCCCGGCAATCTTGATTCCAGCTTGTGTTTCTTCCAGTCCAGCGTTTCTCATGAGGTACTCTGCATAGAAGTTAAAGAAGCAGGGTGACAATATACAGCCTTGACATACTCCTTTTCCTATTTGGAACCAGTCTGTTGTTCCCTGTCCAGTTCTAACTGTTGCTTCATGACCTGCATACAGATTTCTCAAGAGGCAGGTCAGGTGGTCTGGTATTCCCATCTCTTTCAGAATTTGCCACAGTTTCTTGTGATCCACACAGTCAAAGGCTTTGGCATAGTCAAGAAAGCAGAAATAGATGTTTTTATGGAACTCTCTTGCTTTTTCCATGATCCAGCAGATGTTGGCAATTTGATCTTTGGTTCCTCTGCCTTTTCTAAAACCAGCTTGAACATCAGGGAGTTCACAGTTCACTATTGCTGAAGCCTGGCTTGGAGAATTTTGAGCATTACTTTACTAGCATGTGAGATGAGTGCAATTGTATGGTAGTTTGAGCATTCTTTTGCATTGCCTTTCTTTGGAATTGGAATGAAAACTGACCTTTTCCAGTCCTGTGGCCACTGCTGAGTTTTCCAAACTTGCTGGCACATTGAGTGTAGCACTTTCACAGCATCATCTTTCAGGATTTGAAACAGCTCAACTGGAATTCCATCACCTCCACTAGCTTTGTTTGTAGTGATGCTTTCTAAGGCCCACTTGACTTCATATTCCAAGATGTCTGGCTCTAGATTAGTGATCACATCATCATGACTATGTGGGTCGTGAAGATTTTTTGTACAGTTCTTCCATGTATTCTTGCCACCTCTTAATATCTTCTGCTTCTGTTAGGTCCATACCATTTCTGTCCTTTATCGAGCCCATCTTTGCATGAAATGTTCCCTTAGTATCTCTAATTTTCTTGAAGAGATCTCTAGTCTTTCCCATTCTGTTGTTTTCCTCTATTTCTTTGCATTGATTGCTGAAGAAGGCTTTCTTATCTCTTCTTGCTATTCTTTGGAACTCTGCATTCCGATGTTTATATCTTTCCTTTTCTCCTTTGTTTTTAGCTTCTCTTCTTTTCACAGCTATTTGTCAGGCCTTCGCAGACAGCCCTTTTGCTTTTTTGCCCTTTCTTTTTCATGGGGACGGTCTTGATCCCTGTCTCCTGTACAATGTCACAAACCTCATTCCATAGTTCATCAGACACTCTATTTATCAGATCTAGGCCCTTAAATCTATTTCTCACTTCAACTGTATAATCATAAGGGATTTGATTTAGGTCATACCTGAATGGTCTAGTGGTTTTCCCTCCTTTCTTCAATTTAAGTCTGAATTTGACAATAAGGAGTTCATGATCTGAGCCACAGTCAGCTCCTGGTCTTGTTTTTGTTGACTGTATAGAGCTTCTCCATCTTTGGCTGCAAAGAATATAATCAATCTGATTTCGATGTTGACCATCTGGTGCAGCTTGTACAGCTGGTGGGAAGGCTTTGGATCTTCTTCCTCAGCCACACTGCCCCTGCGTTCAACTGTGGTTTTATTTCCATCTCTACATGTGGGTTGTCTACTGGGGTTTGCTCTTGAGGTTGCCCTGGAGGACCTGGGTTTGCCCCTGTGAGAGCGAGGTTTGGAGGTGGTGCAGCTGCTTGGGCCACAGGAGTTCTGGCGGCACCAGGTACTCAGGAGGATTGGTGGCTAGGGCAGCAGGAAATATAGTGCTCTAGAATGTATGGCAACCAGTATTGTCCAGTACGCTCTAGTATTCTTGCCTAAAGAACCCCCGTCACTGACACAGAAGCCTGGCAGGCCACTGTCTGCATAGTCCCAAAGTCATACACAACCGAAGTGACCCTGTGTGCATAGATGCAAGAGTTTTTTGTCTGTGGCAGCAAAAAATGTGTTGCCAACAGTGAGAGTTGAGGTGAACGTGGCGCAGCTGCTTGGCTTGCTGGAACTCTGGAGGCAACAAGCATTCAGGGACATGGACTGCCTCTGCCGCAGGAGTTATGGCCCTATCAGAGTGTTTTTCTGAGTGTCTTGTAGCTGGCGATCAGAAGCCCTCTTTGGCCAGTCTTCACCCATTCAGGCACTTAAAGGGCTCCCTTGCCTGTGGTCCTTCTCTGTTGTTTGGCACATAGCAGGGCTCCCTGGCTGGGGTCCTACTCTGAAGATCCATGCATCAGGCGTTTTTGGGCCAAGCTCTCTACCATTCAGCTGCTGATGCTGGGGTGTGGGGAGAGAAGCTATGGTGATGGCTCCACCCCCTACACATGACTCAGCAGTATCGCCTTGCTTCCATGGCTGCCTGGCTTTCCTCCACTGGCATTTCCCATCACGATCTCCTCCCTCACATCCCCTCAATCCGTCTCTCCACAGTCAACAGCAGCCCTCACCCTGGGATCACTCCACAGTCCTTTAATTCCAGCTCCCAGCTGCTGCATCTTCCAGGAGACCAGCATTCCTCTCTGGGATATGTATAGCTGTGGCAAGGAGTGTCTGATTCTCACTCCATTTAGGATGCCACAGATCAGCTGTGTAACTGTCAGCCTTAAATGTTTCTCCTCTGACTCAGACAGTTGCCCTGATGTGGGGATCAGTACCCTGCTTCAGTTCCCCACCTGCCAAGGGCAGGTCCAGTCTTACTAACACTCCTGTTTCTCCCCCTAGTTCCTGCATGCTACCGAGTTTTGCGTGGTTCTATATCTTTTTTCCAGTGGTCAGGTACTCCTGTCTGCTCTCAGCTGGTGTTCTGCAAGCACTTCTGTGTCTGAAGGTGTATTCCTGATGTATCTGTGGAGAGACATGTACTCCATGTCCACCTACTCTTCTGCCATCTTGTCCTCTTGATTAACTTTTAAAACGCTCTAACAGTACTCATATGAGTTAGAATTACTCTGCTGACATGCATTTCAGGTACTGGTTTTCAACTTTGGGGGTGATAACTTCAGGATAACCTCAGCCCTATAGTCCCAGGGCTGATATTCACCTTCCAAATGATTTATCAGATAATACTCTTACAAAAATATAAGTTCCACCCTAAAGGAATTCTAATGTATTATGATAAATATGTATATATATATTAAAGTATATCAATGTGTGAATACACATATATTTGCTCATTTACATATACACACATATAGTGTGTATGTATATATGTGTGTGTGTGTATTACATATATATACATTTTTTTTTTTTACAAAGTTCTGTATGGAATATCATAGCATATATCTAATCCAAAGTCATGTTTAACTCATTGGTAAAAACAAAAAGTCTATGTTTTAAATAGACTTTTTCAGGTTCATGGCAAAATTGAACAGAAAGCATAGAGTTCCTATATAAACCCCTACCTACCCTCCTTCACAAGTCACCTCCCGACCATCAGCACCCTATACCAAAGTGGGACATTTGTACCAATCCATGAACCTATATTAATCTTATCCAGATATTTTCACTGTAAGCATCTTTGCTGTAGACATCTTTGTCCAAGCATTTTTGCTTAAAGCATTTTCTCTTCTTAACTAATTGGCTATAAGGCAATTTTTCCATAAAAGATAAAATAATGAAAAATAAAAGAGGGGCACTAAAAGAACATAATGAAACATGAGAAAGGAATACAAAATTAAAGACTTGATTGACAAATGCACAATATTTGAATACATCTAAAACTTGCATAGACTTACGATAATACTACACAAGCATCTGGATTTATTCTGAGGGTTGTACCTAAGCACTTCTCTTCGAGTCTTTTGTTAATAGCATGATTCCTTTTCTTTTTTTTTTTTTTTGCCTTTTTCTTTTTTCCTCATNTTTTTTTTTTTTTTTTTTGCTAAAATGTCTTCCTTCATTAAGGGAGATATCAGTTTCCAGTTACTAGGATGCTTATTTGTAACTGAGCTTTGCCTTGCATTGTGAAAGCCATTTACACTGTTTATTCTTGGCATCTTTTCATATGTCTATTAATAGACATTCCAAAGTATTTGGTAAGTGAAAGATGCTTAGTCATGTCCGACTACTTGTGACCCCATGGACTATAGAGTCCATGGAATTCTCTAGGCCAGGATACTGGAGTGGGTAGCCTTTCCCTTCTTCAGTGGATCTTCCCAACCCAGGAATCAAACTGGAATATCCTGCATTGCAGGCGGATTCTTTACCAACTGAGCTATGAGGGCCAAAAAGCTTCAGGGTTTCCCGGTAGCTCAGTGGGTAAAGAATCTGCCTTCAATGCATTAGACGCAGGAGATGAAGGTTTGATCCCTGGGTCAGGAAAATCCCCTGGAGAAGGAAATGGCAATCCATTCCAGTATTCTTCCTGCGAAATCCCATGGATAGGAGCCTAGCAGGCTGCAGTCCATAGGATCACAAAAAGTCAGACATGACTGAAGCAACTGAGCCAAAAGCTTCATTCCAGTTTTTCTATAACATGGGAAACATCCAAACGAACGTTTTGGTCTACCCAATACTATAGGATATGTCAATTCAATTCTATGCCTTCAAACACAATATAGTGTGTTTCAAAATAAGGAACCAAGTCTTGGGGGCAAATCATAACCATCAATAAAGTCACTCACTAGAAGAAATGCTAACACTGTAATGCATTTAATTTTTGTGTTAAATTCAGCTTCTGTTTCATAGAGCAACTTTTCTCTGATATCAGTGGTTCTGTGTTGTTGTTATTGTCGTTGTTTGCCATATAAAAGAAATAGCCAGCTATAGTTGTACTTGGGTATATATTAGAAAAAATCATGTCATTCCTTGGCTATCCAAGCTCTGCGCTTTCACTGCCAAAGGCATGATTCAATCCCTGGCTGGGAAACTAAGATTCCTAAAGTCATTTGATGTGGCCAAAAAAAAAAAAAAAAGCACTGATACTTCCTTTCTGAAATTTTATCATTAAAGATTCAAGACCCAATGTTGAACTTAAGTTATTAATATTTATGATACAAAAATCTGCTGTAAGTCCCTTCAGATTTCCCCATAATTAAAACAGACAAGAAATGCTGCTCTTTCTCATCAATCTATGTAACATATGTAAGTGGTAGAATATTATCTGGATTACTATTAAATGTTCCATCACACACCTAGTCCTTATATTTCATCAAACCATCTAAACCAGATTCTTTACCAAGAATCAAACTTTCATTTACATGTTCTCCACTACTGAATAGAAAAAAAAAAAAAAGTTGCACCATTTTAAAGAATATATACTCATTAGGAATCACGTAACCACTACTTTGTAGGGCGTATATGGCACTTGATTCTTCTTTTGCCCCCTGCTTCTAACTTGCATGATAAACTTGGTCAAGATAGCATTAGAGAACTAATTGTTATATCTACATTAGATTAAAAAAAACTCAATAATTAATGCTCTGGAAGACTGTTGTGAATTACTAGCCTCCTCTTTTATTACTATAGCTTGGTAAACTTTTGGTTTTGATAAATGAAATAACTGTGCTTGCTGAAGGATAACTCATATATTATCATTTGCTAGTATAGTATACAATCTGGCTTTATGCTCTCTTAATTGACACTTCCAGTAAGTTTTATCACCATATTTTCTATGAAGTCAACATATGTAGTTGTTATTACCTACTGTTTTCAGACCACCTTGTCTACTTGTCATTGTACAGAACATTATGAAGGCTAAGATCTATGTAATATATAAATAGGAGTATTGTGACAATGGAGAAATAAAGTCAAACTGTCAACCAGTTGAAACCACACTGTCAAAATTGACTGTCAACTAGTTATTTTACCTTTTATTACAAAAGTGACTTTCAGAAAATTAGTTATGAAGTGAAAATGCTTGCAGCAAAGATGTCTATGGCAGAGATGCTTACAGCAAAAGTACCTAGAACCTTCGTTAACACATCATTCCCACTTAAATTCCAAGTGTACACTAGGGTTCACCCTTGATGTTGTATATAGGCTTTCATCAGTGTGTGTACATATATTCCTTGACCTACCAGGTAATTAAGTCCAGATTTTTAAAAAAAGAGAGAGAGAAAGAGTACATGAGAACATGACATATAGGTAAGGATGTTTGAAAAGTAGTAAGGATAACGTTGGAAATATATTGTAGGATAAAAGTATCATGATTGGTGAATGTCAAGTGGAACATTTTCATGGATGATGGGAAAATGTGGGTGGTCAATTTAATTGCTCTGAGCTACCTATGGTACCTCACGCATGTTCAGAAGGGCAGAAAAGCAAGAATAAGAAATTAACTTATATTTACTTTATTTCCCTAATGAGCACTTCATTTCCATTTCTCCTGATTTATTTTGTGAAGAGCATCAGCATTTTGCTATCTCCACTCAGTTAAGTTCAGTCACTCAGTCGTGTCCAACTCTTTCCAATCCCATGGACTGCAGCACACCAGGCTTCCCTGTCCATCACCAATTCCCGGAGCTTACTCAAACTCTTGTCCATTGAGTCAATGATGCTATCCAAGCATTTCATTCTCTGTCATCCCCTTCTCCTTCCATTTTCAATCTTTCCCAGCATCAGAGTCTTTTCCAATGAGTCGGCTCTTCGCATCAGGTCATCACACTATTAAAAACAAGGCTTCCCCTGTGGCTCAGCTGGTAAAGAATCCACCTGCAATGCAAGAGACCTGGGTTCAATCCCTGGGTTGGGAAGATCCCCTGGAAAAAGGAAAGGCTACCCACTCCAGTATTTTGGCCTAGAGAATTCCATGGACTGAATAGGCCATGAGGTGGCAAAGAGTCGGACATGACTGAGCAACTTTCATCACTCATCAGTGTTCTCATATGTCTTTGGCTTTGCCTTAAATCAGACTTGTTTACTCATAATAGACCCTACCTGGAATTTATCAATGTTCAAGACATTAAATATAATTTAATCTTCTGTATATTGGGTATTTTCCTCAACTATAGTCTGTTATTTTATTAGGAAATTTAATAGAAATACGAAACTCTACTTAGGCTGTATTTGGTTTCTACTTCTATTATATTCTCCACATTCAATATGTCTTTGTCAGATTCCACGATCTGAAATACTGTCTGCAGGCAATTCTTAATACTAAGAAAACTACCCAAGAAGTTTAATCAGCAAATGGACTATGTCTAGAAAAGTAAATAATTTTTTAAATGAATAAATCAGAAACATTATACCTGACCTTGTTCCATTTATTCATATAACACATTAATTTTTTTATCTTATATTAAGACACAATATGTTATGGTGCTTTTAACTTTCATAGATTTCAGAATTTATATCTGAAATATTATTTAAATAATCTGNTAATCTTTGACTTAAGAAACCTTGCAAAATAAATACCTTAGCTTCCACATTTGCATTTTTATATTATTTAAGTAAATCTAAAGAAAATAAAACATAATTTTAAAAATTTCTGCAGTTTTCTATTGGGAGGGTGTAAAATGTTCTATATCCAAATTAAATCCTGTTACATTGTTCAGAGTGCACTTTTTATTTATCTAAGAATATAATATTGGTTATCAAATTGTGCTTGCAGAGATAAAGCTATCTTTATTAAATATCAAAGTATTAAAAATGGCTGATTGCTTTCTGGGCAATTGCATTATTTTCTCTGGGACTTCAAAAATTGTCTTGAGATTGGATTGTGTCTCTGTTGAACAATAACTACAGATAGCAATGTTTTCATTTATTGTTGAAACAGAACTTTCTTACATTTCATTGTTTGGTTATTACATGAGGAAAAACACATCTTTTCTCCTCAACTGCAGCTTTCTTTTCATGCTTAACTTTATTTAAACTTATAAAGCTTTCCGTAGGGATATGACTATTCCAAACATAAATGTGCTGCAGTCAAGTAAATAGTTTCAATTCTTTTGGGTTTAAAATTTTTATTAATTGATTAATGTGTTCTGTGATGCTAATTAATAAAATTTTAAAGTATCCTTAAGGAGAATTCTGTAGCAGAGATAACAGAAAATCATAACAAATGAGACAAATACTATCATACAGGTATGCACATTTAATATGGAACCATTTGAAGGGTTCACTTAAGTCCATTTGTTAGCAAGAGCTATAAAATAGACATGCTTTATTAAGCTTTAGGTAGAAAAATAGCAAAAGTGTTTGCCAGTGCTTCTCAGGAATCCTTGTTGATGCATTCATAGAGCTCAGTATCCCAAAACATGAAGAGATGAAAAAGAGAAAACAATCTGGAGAGGTAAATGGAGAATATCCAGTACTATAAACTTCTCTAAAATACTCTTCAAGTTTGCCTTACACATTTGTGAATGTATTTTTTTCATATAAAATTTAGTTACTGTATCCAAGTTTTCTCAAAATTTGTGCTAGCATTTTTTAAATTAGAATTGCATTTAATTTACAGTTTAGTTTGGCTAAATCTAAAGTTTATACTAAAGTTGAACCATCTATGAACATGGTATATCTCATTATACATTTGATTCTTCCTTTTTGTTATTAATTTATCTAATTGGGTCAATATGAATCCCTGTATTCATTCACTTTAAATTCTTATGTGATATTTTATATTTTGTATGGTCTTCATAAACCTATTAAGAGTTATGTTAGATTGGAATTTGCTATATAACACAAAGAGCTCAACCTGATGCTCTGTGACAACCTGGGTATGGGGGGATGGGGTGGGAAGCAGGAGGGAGGCTCAAGAAAGAGGGGACAAATGTATACCTATGGCAGATTCATGTTGATGTATGGCAGAAACCAACACAACATTGTAAAGCAATTATCCTTCAATCAATAATAAATAATAAAAAAATATTTTTAAAGAGTAACATTAGGGCATAACATTGTTATCAACTATACTCCAATAAAAATTTCCAAAGAGTTACATTATACTATCTCTCAGTACCTTTTCATGAGCCTTAACTATTAAATTAGACAGTTTAAAATTAGTTTATTTTATAGTCATAAGTTAGATAGGCCTTTCCTGCTAAATTCAATTTTAAACATGAAAAAGATATTTTAGAAATATCTGTCTTTAAATTTGCACATTAAGAGAGTTGTTCTGAAGTCACTCAGTTGTTTCAATTGAAATATGACAACAAAGATGAAACAAAAGTATAACAAAAATTCCTCAGCAACACTATGTTCTGAACTTTAAAAGATAAAATGACAATTTTTAATTCCAACTGGCATTTTAAATTATATATTGCATCATTTTTCAAAAATAGTTTCCTCACCAGTGTTTAGTTGTTGCTAAATTTCTTTTTAGTTGTTGCTTTCAAGAGATAAGAACTGGTTAGCTGTATTAAATACCATAGAAAGTTCAGCTAGGATGAGACTGACTATCAAGACAGGGAACAATTTCAACAGAGTCATGATAGCTGATTCCAGATTGGTGAGTGACTAGAACTGAGAAAGTGGTGACAATTAGTGTCGATGATTATTTGATCCCGAAGGAAGAAGGGAGGAGATTTGTAATAGCTTATGGTCATGGGCAAGTAGTATCAGGGAAAGCTTGATTGTGCTTGTAAGCAAGAAGGACATTCCCTAGAAGCAATCAGAAGCCAGATACATGGAGAAAAACACAGGAGCAGCAAAGAAGCATCTAGAAGGGATCCTAGAGAGGGAAACTGGGTATAGCTTAGAAGCATAATGAAAAAAATATAAAGAGGCATTCCTCACCTCCACATTGAAACCAGTACAAAAACCAGCTTGTGTGTATTGGAAGAAGTCCAAACTGAGAAACCACAAATGAAACACACACATGCATAAGCTTACATGTAATCAATTGCAATCACTTTACACGTGAACACTTTATAGTGTTTTACAAGGTTCACTGGATCCTTACAATATCCCTTTGAGGTGGTAGGGCAGAAACAATTACTGTCCCTCTAATTGTTGAGAAACTAAGGTATTATTGGGCTTCCTAGGTGGCACTAGAGGTAAAGAACTCACCTGCCAATGCAAGAGACAAAAGAGATGTGGGTTCAATTCCTGGGTCAGGAACCCCAGGAGGATCCCACTCCAGTATTTTCTCCTGGAGAATTCCATGGATAGAGGAGCCTACGGTCCATAGGGTTGCAAAGATTTGAACATGAAGGAAGCCATGTAGCATGCATGCAAGGAACCACCTAAAGAACATAGATGCTGAGGTAGAATAATATTCCCAGTTTACGTAAAACTCCTGGTTCAGTGTCCATTTCATTACAATATACCCCTAACTTGCACACCCCATTAGGGACATACTGACACTAGACAAAGTCACAGCAAGATGTATGTCCTACTCAGGCAAAGTCCTTAATGTTCTCTGAATGGTTCACAGAAGTCACTTCCATAATAGATGGCATTTCAGCTTTTTCTCTGGCCACATAGATGAATAAGGTGTGATAATGACTTTCTCATTATTTTAGGAACATATTTGCATTCATAATGATAAAGCTCCTACCAGGCACCAAAACCATAGAGACAACTGTCTGAATTAATTATATTTGTTTGGCTGATTAGATAAAAAATGCAAACATAAACCACACATCAAACTACTTTAAGATTATTTAATCCTTCACCTCAAAGGGAAATAGGCCTCTGAAGTTGTTTTTTAATCTCAAAAAATAGATCATTAAATCAAGCAGCTAAAAAATCTTTTAAAAATTATGCTCCCTCCCCCACCTAAAATTCTTGCATTTTCTCAAGTGTCTGAAATAAGCATATCAATCTACATAATATTAGCTTTTGTTTACTAATTTGCAGTTACCTTAGATTAGCCTGCTCAATTTTCATGAGCCATGCCCCATGCCTCTATGGGAAGTGATGGCTTTAACAGGGTCCATTTAGTAGATAGCAACTTTGAAGTGGGGACAAGTGCAGCTAAAAAATCATTCTCCTGAAGTTCTCAAAGTATACAATTAGCCTTGCAGATATGTTCTGTCCACACCTACTCTTTAATGATCCCTGAGTCCTTAGTAAGCAAGGTAGTACCGCCACCCTCCTCCCTTTATGCACCAGTTGCCAGGTCATCTTCAGTTTCCTGAGTATTATAAAGAAGTCCAAAGATGGCCAATACCTTTGCACTGCTTAGAAACTTTTGCATAAGTTGTCTTGCTTATCAATGAAGAATAGCTCCCAGAGTGGGAGCAGTGGTCCAAAGCCTTATATTGTCTCCTTTACAACACCTCTGGGACTTCGCTGGCAGTCCAGTGGTTAAGACTCCATGCTCCCACTGCAGGAGGTGTGGTTTAATCCCTGGTTGGAGAAGTAAGATCTCACATGCTGCAGGACATGGCCAAAAATATTACAGTATCTTCCATTCCTTCACCCACCATACTTTATTATAAAGTAAAAGTCGAATTTATCTTTTTTCTGCTTAAAATCTTTCAAGGGCTCCTGTCACCTATCAAATAAGAATCCAGACTTAATACAGCTCCAATCCATCTCCCAACTCCATCTGCTATTTTCTTCTCTTATCTAGCATTACAAAAACATCACCAATCTATCTACTGAATATCACATTGGATTTCTATACAGGTGCCATTTTCCATGTTTATAGTATCATAGATACAGATTTCATACCAGTTCTTAAAATATATAATGGTCACTTTCCACTGGGCTTAAAGTCATTAAACAGAATCTTCCAAGACTGGAGTGGGTGAGCAAAGAGGGAGTTGCGTGTGTGCATGCGTGCATATTTTCTTGGGATATATTTGAACACTAATTATCAATAAATTAAATTCTGAGTAACTTTTTTGAGAAAAAATGGAAGGCTCTAGTCGGGGCCTTCCCTTTTCATTAAAAAAAATTTTACTCAGAATTCAATTATTATTATTAATTATTAATAAGGATATACCATTTTAAGAAAGTGAAAAAGTCAGCAGCATTGCTAAGAAATTCCCCTCTGTAGACCAACACAGGTCATACTAGGCTCTACTGCAGAAGTGGCTCAGTGATAACAAGAGTAGGATAGGGTAAGAAATCAGAAAAAGATCAGTCTCAGTTACTATACTGAGTAGCAAGGGTGATATGACATCCAGAAGTAGGTCATTTATAGAGTCATAAACCTGGTTAACAGAACATGGTGTCCTTAGGGGCAACATAGATGGCAACCATCATGGCTATATAATAGAAATATACCTTTACCAAAAAAATTAAAAGTCAAGGAATGGAGTATCAAACAGAAAATGGCTGTTTCTCCAATAGAAAGTCATGATTCTTTTCCCCATTTCTCCAGCTGAACCAGTTTTTGTAATTGGGATTAACTGAAAAAAAAAATTATATATATATATATATATATATATATGAGAGGAAGTGTCCTACAGTAAGACTGTATGATAATAATTCAGCATTCCTTCCCCCCAAAAATATGCTATCATTTTCCTAAGCAATTATCCACTAGGAAAAGGTAAATAATTGAATAATTTGAGGATTGCTGAATATAGGGAACAAAACAACATTGATATGTGCCCACCTGAAGCAGCCTCATGTCTTATCTGTCTGATGTGGGCATATGAGGGCCAGATAACAGATGGAGTCCTAGCCAAGGAAGGACTAGTTAAGTGGGTATAGTGGGTCCATGTGCCCACTTGGTGGATATTTCTCTGATTCTTGAGTGTATAATTAGAATAGATATCACTTGTCATTAGCACAACAAACACACTGCTTCCTTGAACAGTGTGTTGAGAGCTATCATCATAGTGGGGAAGGCCAATTAGAAGCCTCTAAAATTGCCTCCCCTTCTCAATGAGAAATGAAGATTGAAACAGTGTAATATGCTAGGGAAAAGACAGAAATTCAGGTTACCATTAAGAACCTAACAGATGAAGGAGATGTGAATTTTGTTGTATTTCTATTTAAATCACCAGCCTGGCCCCTTCATATCATTGGGAGATGACAGAGAACTAATACAATATATTGATCATGCCATGATAATCAGACCAAAGAGCAAGAAATGGTGAGCATATTGGAGGCTTCATTAGAATATATACATACTGCTGCTGCTGCTGCTAAGTCGCTTCAGTCGTGTCTGACTCTGTGTGACCCCATAGATGGCAGCTGACCAGGCTCCCCTGTCCCTGGGATTCTCCAGGCAAGAACACTGGAGTGGGTTGCCATTTCCTTCTCCAATGCATGAAAGTAAAAAGTGAAAGTGAAGTCGCTCAGTCGTGTCCGACCCTCATCGACCCCATGGACTGTAGCCTACCAGGCTCCTCCGTCCATGGGATTTTCCAGGCAGGAGTACTGGAGTGGGGCGCCACTGCCTTCTCCAATATACATACTAGTTGGTAATATAAACCCTGTGATGATTCACATTCTTTAAAAAATTAGGTATGCTACGATCTGGAGCATACCTGGACATCCTCTCCAAAATAAAAATATTGCATCTTGCTTCTCCCATCATGAAGAAGGAAGCCCAGTGTTTAAAAGCCTTTTAAGTTTTACTGCATAGCTTATCTCATACCTGAGAAAACTGCTTCAAGCCATGTACTGGGTCCAGGAAAGTCTAATAGATTTGAGTTGGGTCTAGAGTAGGAAAAAGCTCTTCAGCAGGTTAAGGTTATGACTCTGGACCTTGGACTCTTTCTTTGCTCAGGCCTTATGTTATTACAAACATCAGTGCTGAAAGATAAAGATGCTAAAAGGAGCGTATAGGATAGACCCATTGAGAGAATCACAATACAGACTCCTAGGGTTCTGAAGCAAATTTATCCCATTTGTAGTACAAAAAGATAGACTTTTTGAAAATCAGCTCTAAATGTTCATTGTACTGGCTATGGGAAGAGACAGAACACCAGATCACACATCAGTTACCATAAAACTAGAAGTATCCATCATTTGCTGGATATGTCATATCTACCAAGGACTGGTCCAGCAGCAAGTCATAATATGATGGAAGCAGTAATCTGAGGTAAAGAGCAAGAAGGACCAAGGCACAAATGAGTGATACACACACACACACACACGCGCGCGCAAGCAGACAGTCTAGGTCCCATCCCCTCATGACACATCCTCCATCACTGCAGTAGTTCCCTAAATTCATACCTATGCCCATATAGGATATGCCTTATGAATGATTGATGAATGTCCATTCAGTTCTTAGGTAATTTAATATAAGGCAAAAATGGATGACTGTAGCCCTCTGTACAATCCTAGGGAAACCTCGAGAGTGTTGAGGGGCATCCTCCCAAGGGCTGGAAATTTGTGTGAAGCAACTGATGATTCACTTTGTATGAATTCACTTTATCGTCTGGGATTAGAATGGGCTTCCCCAGTGGCTTAGCCGATAAAGAATCCGTCTGCCAATGCAGGAGATGTAAGAGACACGGGTTCAATCCCTTGGTCGGGAAGATTCTCTGGAGAAGAAAATGGCAATCTGCTCCAGTAATCTTGCCTGGAAAATTCCAGGCACAACAGAGCCTGGTGGGCTGCAGTCCATGGAGTCACAGAGTCAGACAGGACTGACCATGCACGAATACTTACAATGGGATTAGAATACATGTAGACTTGTGCTGTGGTGAATAACTTGGAAGACTGGTTAGAAGTCTGGAAGGAAAAAAAATAGGAAGAGACTGAAGAGGACTAGTGTAGAGGGATGGGACTAGAATTCATTTCATGCTATGAATGAGCATAAAGCAAGCTACTGTGGTATTATATGTTATTGTCTATCAGAGCACCCACTACAAAGAGACCAAATAGAATGCATGAGAGTTCACGGTTGGTATTGTATTGGGTTGACAAAAACGTTCATTTGGATTTTTCCAAGCCATCTTATGGAAAAACTTAAACAACTTTTTGGTCAACCCACTGTATTTTATGGGTTTTTGGCAAATGATACGTATCCATCATTATGGTATCATACAGAGTATTTTAACCACCTTAAAAACACTGTGCTTTACCTTCATCTTCTACCTCCACCCCTTCTAGCCCTGGCCACCCTTTTAATATCTCCATAGTTTTGCTTTTTCCATAATGTCATACCGTTAGACTCATCAAGTATTTAGCCTTTTCAGACTGGCTTCTTTCACTCAATGAAATGTATTTAAGATTTTTCCATGTCTTTTCATGACTTGATAGCTCATTTCTTTTCAGTGCTGAATGGTTAACTTTTCACTGTCTGGATTATCAGAGTTTAATATTCCCTGTCTGATAATTCTAGAATCCCTGTCATCTCTTGCTCTAATTCTTACTCTGTATCTTTGAACTGTGGGTTTTGTTGTTGTTGTTGTTTTGCCTTTTGGTATGCCTTGTAATTTTTTTCCTGATAGCTCGTCATAAAGTACCAAGTAAATGGGATTGCTGTAAATAGGCCTTTAGTAACATAATAGTGAGGTATGGGGAAGGGAAGGGCTATATACTCCTATGATTAGGTCTTAGTCTTTTAGTGAGGTTATCCCTCTGGAAAATGAACTTCACAAGTTTTGCTTTGCTTTTTTGTTTTCCCTCCCCTTAGGGAGAAAGGATAGCTAGAGAAGGCTGGAGTGGGTATTTCTTTCCCTTCTCCCAGGTCACTTAGGCTTTGATAATACCTAACTTCAGGCTCTGGTTAACCAGTTTCCCCTCAGGGTAGGCCTTGATAAAAATAGGGAACTGTGGTGTATTTCAAAATGGTTCCTTTCCCCTTTCTTGCTGCCAGAAGCCCAAAGGGATTTCTCTCTGATATTTACTATAGGAATCTGTTTGAGTTCCTGGATGAATAGCTCACAGTATTGTAAGGCCTCCCCTATGAGAGAGTCCCCCTGGAGCTTTTATCTCTTAGACTTGTCTGAGCCTCCAGCAATTCATCAATTATAGTTCAGGGTTTCCTACCAGGCTCTGATTCCTGTAGCAGTTTTCACTGTTGGCTCTCTGCTCCATAAGCTGGGAATCCCTGTATTTTCCTGTCTCTCCAATCTTGGGGCCTGTGGTTTACCCCATGTCTTCTTCTCCCTTATAGACCCAAGGAGAGTTGTTGATTCTTTTAGTCTGTTTAGCTTTCTACTTGTTAGGATGGCATGGCAACTACTAAGTCCTTTGCATGCAAGACTGGAAGACTGCCTTATATCTTAAAAGGGGCAACAATTCATTTCAGTACATATTTTAGGTATGAGTTTAACCTTTCTGCTTTAAGGACTGCAGTCAATACCACTGACTCAGGAGCATATAAAGTGTCTGATCCACTGATATATCCTTTGATATACAAATGAGTCAAAAAGGATCTACTTTATAGTAAAAGAGGTAAGAGAGTGGACATATGACCCTTATTAGATCCATGGCTCATTTCTCATACTACATAGGCTGAAGCTGCTTTACATAGAGTGATGAAATCATCCATGAAAGGCTCAACAGAATGGCCAGCTCAGAAGTAATACTTTTATACAATTTTCCAGGTATCAGTATACATTCAATCAGGGGTCCTTAACCTACAGGATCTAATGCCTAGTGATCTAAGGTGAAGCTGATATAATCATAATAGAAATAAAGTGCACGATAACTGTAATGGGCATGAATCATCCTGAAACCATCACCTCTGCCCCTAGTACATGGAAAAGTTGTCTTCTACAACACAGGTCCCTGGTGCCACAAAAGGATGGACACCACTGCTTGAAGTCAATAACCTTTAGAAATTGACGTGCATGTCCCCTTCCTCAAACGCAAGAATGCACAAGTCTGGGAACTGAGGGGTAAAAGCATGAGTGGCCCAATTTACCAACAATTCCAGTGACCTAATGGGGGAATGGGCTCCACAGTGTTAGATGTCCTTGCTTACAAATTGAGAATCCCTCTGCCAGGAGACACAGCAGGAGTCCTGAGAGATAATAAGCTACCTGGAAACTTCTGGAGTCTCTGTCAAGAAACCAGCAGGGAAGGCTAACTCTGATCATCAGGAGGAAGTAAGGTTGTTGTTACACAATGGGAACAGAAACTACACTCAGGGTACCCACTTCAGTATCTGAGTGCTCCCCTGACATAAAAATTATGATGTTAAGGAGACAAGGGCAGCAAAATCAGTCAGAGAAAGAGCACAGACCCCTCAAGAAAGAGTCTTCAGCCTTAACACCAGCTGTCGCTATTCCAAGAACTGGTCTCAAGGAAATGGGAACAAACTGACCTTAGAACTGAAGAATAACTGTACAATCGAGATGATGCTGATAAGACCATGGAAATCAATTTCAAGATAGCTATCAGAGCTGACAGTGCTGCTTCTGCATGTAGCCCCCTCCCTCAGCCTATAAAAGCTCTTGCCCATGGATTATTGGGGGTGGGAGGAAATTGGCCTTTGCACAAGTGTCCATCCTTCCTTCCTTCTCCCCCTGGGTTTCCCAGCATCAGAAATCAGAATGAAAGAAAGGAAGGAAAGAAGGGAGGAAGGAAGGAAGAGGGTCTTGGTCAACAACAGCAGGTAAACTTCTACTACCTACAGAGATAATAACCAAGGGTAAGGAAAATAGAAAATAGATTATGGAGGAGAGAGAAAGTATCAATTGTGGTCATTAGATGAGTTGTAGCAGGACATCTATTCACCTAGAAAACTCCTCTAAACTTCCCTGGGAAGATAGGGCCATCAGAATCCTAAATGAGTTGCTCCCAAAACTAGGTTCTCTAAGAAGTGGATCTAAGTAACACTAGGATGGATCATGGCAAATCTTAGTTCTCCCTTCACATGTCAATTTAAATATTGTTTCCTAAATGAAACCATCACACACCATTCCATCTACACCCAGTCTACTGGAAATTTTATGTTAGATCCTTGGGTTTTTCATTCACAGTAGTTTTCATAATCTGTAGGTGTTTCTGGTTTATTTGTAACATCTACCTCTTGCACTACACTCTAAGGTTCAAAATTACATACCAGGAATTAAGTCTGTAGTAACTATATGTGTATTTACATTGCATCTCAGCCTATGGGTCTTTTTCCAATAAGTATTTAGAAATTTATGTCATCATCATGAAAAGTGAAAGTGTTAGTCACTTAGTTGTGTCTGGATTTTTGTAACCCCATGGACTGTAGCCCACCAGGCTCCTCTGTCCATTGAATTCTCTAGGCAAGAACACTGGAGTGGGTTGCCATTTCCTACTCCAGGGGATCTTCCTGAACCAGGGACTGAACCCAGGTCTCCTGCATTGCAGGCAGATTTTTTACTGTCTGACCCACCAAGGAAACCCATAGGCTATAATTAAATCCACCCTGCTCTCAGAAAAATTTCTTGTTGGCAATACATCCTTCTTTGACTAATTCTTATACGAAATGGCCATGAAAATGTGGCCCATAAAAGGATTTGATCTAATCTTTTCACATAAACCACATGGGTAAACACATATCCTCCCCTTGTGTTGCTAAGGCCATAACATACCTACTCTCCAGGCACTCCACAAAAGAGATCTGAGGATATGGATCGCAGATGGTGACAAGTTCATCAGACGCTGATATTAACTTCTGTTTAGATATATGATTGCTCCAGACCTGGAAACCTGCCACACAGTATGACCTCTATCTATGCTTTTATTTTGTGGTTCCTTTGCTCAGACAGTTGATATTAATGCAATTCCTGGTTGGCTCCTGACCATGGCAAGATTATTTGATGTTCAAGTACATAAGACAAAGTGGTGACTTAATATTGTACAAGAACATAACGTTAAAGAAAATGCCTGTCTGTTCTGTTACTGTGTTGTTAAAACATCTCTCCAACATCTCCTTCAGCTGAAAACCAAAGTCTTGAAAATAAAATATTTCTTGGGCAAATAGTACAATGAATCATCTCGGGTTTACAAAGCTAGACCGTGTGTGCGTGCGTGCGTGCATGCGTGTGTGTATGTGTGTGTTGTGCACACACTGGGTAGTTGAATAATCTCTTAGTCTGCTCCAGCATGACACTGTGGGACAGAGAGTAGGATCAAGAAATGGTGCAGAACCCTGTGCTAAAGATGAGATGGGAAGATCAAGCTGAACAACTAGAACACGTGCTTCCATGGAAGCAGAACTAACGGAAGAGACAGAAGAGAAACAAAAAAATGTAATAAGAACTTTTGCTCAATTAGAGCACAAAGAGAAGCTTCTGGAATTAAAGAACTGAGTGGAATTAAAGCTCTTCCACAGAACTGTAAATGCCCTAAGGGACAAAGGATAAACTGTCTCATTGTGTTTGTAAGCCCAATTCTCAACACAGTATCTGACATAGGAAATACTCAACAAATGAACTGAATGGCAATGATTTCTTTAGTGAGACCTGTAAGTAGCAGCCCCCAAGACACAGAGGAACCTGAATAGAGCCTGTTCCTATTGCACCTGAAAAGAATCAGGCATATGGCTTTGAACAGCTTACTTTTACAATGACTCCTTCTTTTATAAGACACTTGGCCTTTTGTGAGTGGAGCTACAGCTGTCTCTGAAAATGGCAACATCTGATCCTAAGGCCTAGAATATAAAGCACTTGAAAATGTCACTCATTTAAGGTTACCCTCTGATGCTAAGAGCTTAGGGGAAAAAACAGGCTGATCTGGTGAAGGAAAAGAGCAGTCAAACAACCATTTTTATGAATCATGAAGAACAGGAATGCTTGCTTTATGCCAGAGACTTTGGGGGGAGAAGATTTATAAATAGGTTTATCATTTTAGAAAATACATGGTCAGCTGAAGAACAACACATATGATAGAATTGTTTATCTCTTTCTAAAAGAAATGTAACTAGGGGACTGTGTGATAGATGACTGTTTATGCTTCTAAAACATGGTAAGACCAGAATCATTGAAGGTTGTATTAGAAGTGATTTCATAGATAGAAATATGATTAGGGTGATGGTCCCTCATCAGACAATCTTGTAAGGTTCAAATTCCCACTCCATTCTTTTTTAATAATATAGCCTCATTTGTAAAATGGGATTGCCATGGCACATGCCTCACTGAGTCATTTGGTGAATTAATGCTGCACATAAAGCCTAGAAAAATGATTAAATAAACATTCCAACCAAGTTAAAACTTCATTTTACTGATTGGCATCTTGAAGCCCATCCATTAGAACATTTCTGAAGCATCTTGAATGTTTTATGTGTCATATACCTGGGAAGTGGGAGAGAAATGGGGGAAATCAGAGCATAAGCTTTGCCTTGATTAGAATCACAGTTTTGAGATAAAGCCTGATTACAAAGACTTAGAGATATCTACTCTGAATGGAAGGAAAAGCAAATGGTAAGGGATATCCAGAAGTAAATGCTTAATTCTGCCTGGAGTGGTCAGAAAGAATTTTCTGAAGCAGGAGGAATATGATCTGTGGCCTGATAAGTGAGCAGGGCTTTGCTTCATTATAATGATGGAGAGGAGATTCTGGCCAGAAAGAAAAGCCTGGCATAAAGGATGCACAGTCATTTCTCAGTATCCAATGGGGAATGGTTCCAGGATGTGTAGATACCAAAATCTATGGATGCTCAAGTCCCTCATAGAAAATGACACAATACAGTTGGCATTCTGTATGTGCAGGTCCTAAATCTGCAGGTACGGATTGCCAATGTGAAGACATATTCTGGCAACCTCATTTTCGCAGATTGTGTGAGGATGCACCAGAAAGTTCTGCAGAGCTTCCTGCTTTGTGTCTTCTGTGCAAGGATGGAGTCCTTACATTTCGCTCACTAAGTATATTTAACTTTTCATACTGAAATGATCTCAGATTATCAAAAGCAGTGCAGAAATAGCACCAAGCTTCTAAAAATACATTTCAGACATTTCTCCCAAATGTTAATGTATTGAATATCCATAGACAATATAAAATGATCAAATTATTAGTGACTGAGCTAAATTTTTAAAATCTTACTTTTGCATATTTTAAGTGTGTGACTTAACTAACATAAGCTATTATCTTTACAAACTTGGGGATAATTTCTTTGGTTGTCTAAATTATATGCTGTTTGGGTAACAAATGTAATTTTCTGGACTACAAAAAGCTTGTAATCAATTGTTGAATGAATGTTATAAAGAAATGGCTATCCCTGTCACTAATCATAGTGAAGATGCCTCCTTATTGCCTTGGTGGTAATAATAAACATGTATGACTCACAGAAAGATAAAACTTGCTCAATATCAACATGAAAGAACACAGGACTTTTTGACATGTATCTGGTTGAAGAATTGATGCTTTCAAATTTTGGTGGTGGAGATTATTGAGGGTCTCTTGTACTGCAAGGAGATCAAACCAGTCAATCCAAAAGGAAGCCAACCCTGAATATTCATTGGAAAGACTGATGCTGAAGTTGGAAGTTCCAATGCTTTTGCCATCTGATGAGAAGAGGCAACTCATTGAAAAAGACCCTGATGCTGGGAAAGACTGAGGGCAGGAAGTGAAGGGAGCAACAGAGGATGAGATATTTGGATGGCATCACTGACTTGATGGACATGAATTTGAGCAAACTGTGGGAGATTATGAAGGACAGCAATGTCTGGAGGGCTGCAGTCCATGAAGTCACAAAGAGTCTGATACAACTTAGTGACTAAACAATAACTGGTCCTCAAACCAGCTGATTGAGAATACTAGTCTTAGGCTTCACATAGTATTTCCTTCTCTAGGAATCACTAGATTTTTTATTTGGCTCATACCTTGCAAGTATAAATTCTGATTCAGGTTTGTTTTTTTCACATTAAGTGTATAACATGATTTTTGAAATAGTTCCCAGCAATGCCCACTTCCTGGCATTCAATTCATGTAGCTCTTCTTACCCTTCTAGTATTTGCTGGACTAGCAAATTTCTTCAGTCAAGTAGCATGTGACCAAAGTAATGAGCCATAACTTCTGAGGCAAAAGAAGGGCAAATTCTTTTTCTCTTTTAGGATGGCCATGTTCTCCTGCCCTGACACTTACAGTACCAAGTTCTCTAGCATTTGGGCTCTGGGAATTATATCATCAGTTCCCTAGGTTTTCAGACCTTTTCAGGGACGTGGACTGAATTATATGACTAGCTTTCCTGGTTCTCCAGCTTAAAGATGGTAGACAGTGGGCTTCAAGCCTCCATAACTGTATGAGCCAGTTTCTATTATAAATTTCTTCTTATCTATATGTACCCATCTATCCATCTCCTATTGGTTCTGTTTCTCTGAACTCCCATAAAGGTATTACTTACAAAATGTTTTTGATGTTTAGAACCTCACAAAGCCATAAAACCTGCAAAGCAAAATAAAAGACTAGGTAACAACCTGACATCATTTAGTATGGTCAGCTAAAATGCTGTTTTGTTTCCAGTCACAGAACTTTAACTGGCAACTTATACATATGACCAGTCACTAAAACCAAAAACATGGAACTGTGCAGGGTGTTGCTGAGGAGGAAGGAGCAGACAGAGGCCTTCTTAGTACCCTCTGTCCCCAAAGGTCTCCAAACAGCAGTCTGCATGACTGATTTACTTGAATACCAAACCTCTCGATGATTTCTCAAAACCAAGAGGGATTTTAGATTTCATTTTTCTGCATTTCATTTGAGTGAAATACTCTCCAAGATGTATTGACCACTTTGGAAAAGTGCAGATTCTGAAATTTTACGGGCTTCCCTGGTAGCTCAGCTGATAAAGAATCCACCTGTAACGCAGGAGACCCTGATTCAATTCCTGGGTTGAGAAGATCTGCTGGAGAAGGGATAGGCTACCCACTTCAGTATTCTTGGGCTTCCCTGGTGACTCAGACAATAAAGAATCTGCCTGCAATGTGGGAGAACTGGGTTCAATCCCTGGGTTTGGAAGGTCCCCCAGAGAAGGAAATGGTTACCCACTCCAGTATTCTTACCTGGAGAATTCCATGGACAGAGGAGCCTGCAAGCTACAGTCTATGGGGTTACAAAGTGTCAGA
>SJYQ01000424.1:921812-932109 GCA_006410935.1 Redunca redunca | reverse complement strand
AAAAAAAAAAAAAAAAAAAAAAAAAAAAAGATCTTCCCAACCCAGATAATCACGATGGTATGATCACTCATCTAGAGTCAGACATCCTGGAATGTGAAGTCAAGTGGGCCTTAGAAAGCATCACTATGAATGAAGCTAGTAGAGGTGATGGAATTCCAGTGGAGCTATTTCAAATCAAAGATGATGCTGTGAAAGTGCTGCACTCAATAAGCCAGCAAATTTGGAAAACTCAGCAGTGGCCACAGGACTAGAAAAGGTCAGTTTTTACTCCAATCCCAAAGAAAGGCAATGCCAAACAATGCTCAAACTACCGCACAATTGCACTCATCTCACACGCTAGTAAAGTAATGCTCAAAATTCTCCAAGCCAGGCTTCATCAATATGTGAACGTTAACTTCCAGATGTTCAAGCTGGTTTTAGAAAAGGCAGAGGAAATAGAGATCAAATTGCCAACATCCACTGGATCATCAAAAAAGCAAGAGAGTTCCATAAAAACATCTATTTCTGCTTTATTGACTATGCCAAAACCTTTGACTGTGTGGATCACAATAAACTGTAGAAAACCCTGAAAGAGATGGGAATACCAGACCACCTGACCTGCCTCTTGAGAAACCTATATGTAGGTCAGGAAGCAACAGTTAGAACTAGACATGGAACAACACACTGGTTCCAAATAGGAAAAGGAGTACATCAAGGCTATATATGTCAACCTGCTTATTTAACTTCTATGCAGAGTACATCATGAGAAACGCTGGACTGGAAGAAACACAAGCTGGAACCAAGATTGCCAGGAGAAATATCAATAACCTCAGATATGCAGATGACACCACCCTTATGGCAGAAAGTGAAGAGGAACTAAAAAGCCTCTTGATGAAAGTGAAAGAGGAGAGTGAAAAAGCTGGCTTAAAGCTCAACATTCAGAAAACGAAGATCATGGCATCTGGTCCCATCACTTCATGGCAAATAGACGGGGAAACAGTGGAAACAGTGTCAGACTTTATTTTGGGGGGCTCCCAAATCACTGCAGATGGTGACTGCAGCCATGAAATAAAAAGATGCTTACTCCTTGGAAGGAAAGTTATGAGCAACCTAGATAGCATATTCAAAAGCAGAGATATTACTTTGCCCACAAAGATCCATATAGTCAAGGCTATGGTTCTTCCAGTGGTCATGTATGGATGTGAGAGTTGGACTGTGAAGAAAGCTGAGCGCCGAAGAATTGATGCTTTTGAACTGTGGTGCTGGAGAAGACTCTTGAGAGTCCCTTGGACTGCAAGGAGATCCAACCAGTCCATCCTAAAGGAGATCAGTCCTGGTTGTTCATTGGAAGGACTGATGCTGAAGCTGAAATTCCAATATTTTGGCCACCTCATGTGAAGGGTTAAATCTTTGGAAAAGACTCTGATGCTGGGAGGGATTAGGAGCAGGAGAAGGAGATGACAAAGGATGAGATGGCTGGATGGCATCACCGACTCGATGGACATGAGTTTTGGTAAACTCCAGTAGTTTGTGATGGACATGGAGGCTTGGAGTGCTGCAATTCATGGGGTCGCAAAGAGTCGGACATGATTGAGTGGCTGAACTGAACTGAACTGAAAGCATTACTCAAGCTGCCTAGACTCTCAAAGTTCCTGAAGGATGACATATTTCCTCCCTACCATCTGTTCTTGCTAACACACTCGCTTCTTCATCTCTCCTGCACACCAGAAACCACTACTTCAAGGAAAAATTGGAATACAGCAAACTTCTTTTGAATCTTGGACCATGGCACACTATTTCTGGTAGAGAGTATTCCCAAGATGCTTGGCATCTGAACATGACTCATGTTCGGCATTTGAGCTTTGTGTTTAATAGCTGGGCAATTTGCGCTTTGGGGGAGATAGTACATTTTCTTTTTCTAACCAGTGTTTATGACTTTTGCCTTGTCTATTGAGTTGCCCAAAAGCTTCATTTGGGTTTTTCTATAAGATGTTATAGGAAAAACCTGAATGAAGCTTTTGGGCAACCGATACTTTGTAAAGAAACCTCTTTCTCCTTCCATCTGCTCTACCAACCAATAACCAATGACCAGTGGCATTTGGATTAATGGCTTGCCTTGAGATGAAATATATTACTCCAAAATTATTCTAGAATTCTGACTTGCAAATAAGAATATTCATAGTGGAGTCCTTATTCTTTTTTTTTTTTTTCCTTAAGATATAATTGGGACTCTACATTTCCAGGTCCCCTTTTCCAAGTTGTAGTATGAAAAGTTTGAGTTTATAAGAAATACATTTTTCTTTAAGATATGGTGATATTCTCACATGGGAATTATTTTTAGTTTCTGTTAGTTCAGGAATAAACCACATTTGCAAAGTGTCTGAAAGACAGTGGTAATAGAAATTCTGTATTTCTAAATCCATTGTTAAAATTACCAGTGGATCTGAACAATCAGATACTTTAATATGAATTTAGTTTATTTGATACCTGCCACTAGAATTTAAATATCAGTTTCAAAACACTTTTAGAACTAGTAAATTAGCACATTAGGTGAGCTGATTCCTTTCAGCAACTTTTAAGCAAGAATAAAAAGAATCTCAGTTTATTATGGTCTGTGGCTTTGAAAAAAATGCTTACATTTCATTATCGTACTATTCACTCTCCTTTGCATTTATGAATATTCTAGGAGAAATAGGGCAGAAGTTGGACTTTTAAAAAACTCGATCTTTATTTACATTCAATTTGAATAAGCTTCTATTTAAACAGAGAAAGTAGGTTTCCAATTTTAAAACACTAATGAATAAGAAAAATGAAGATAATGCTATGTTTATTCTATTTGGTGGTAATGTGGAATGCTATTGGAGGTGTTTCTTTGTCATTTTAATCCCAAGAGGCTTTTTTTTTTTTTAGACAATTTCTGCCACCTGTATTCTGTTTCAGATATAATCAGTCAATGTCTACAAACAAGTGATAACATTATAATGCATTTCTGTCCCCTTTCATTCTTTCTAAGAGTGACAAATATACTTTTTCTCATATCCAAGAGCTTAGGCTGGGCACCAGTGGACTCATTACCATGCCATTAATAAGCAGAGGCCTCCTGAGAGTCTAGTGTTTTCAAGCCCATCTTTTATATCTTCTATTGGATTTTCCCAACAAAAACCTCGTTGGTTGGTATCTTTCATTTTCACATTCCCTTTATAAAAACGAAATGATAGAAACAAAGTCCTGAGATTAGATTGGTGATACTGAAATGTTTCTGACAGCCAGCAACAATACTGCCAACCTGAAATGAGATGCTTGCATTATTTATGAACATTAAATGTCACCACTTTCCCCTTCATCAGATAATTTCAGGAGACAGAACCATTTCTGTGGAGGGGAAGGAGTATTTGTACACATGCATTCCCCTCCTCCTCTCCCCTCCCCACACCAGCCCTTCCATCTATCACCCTGGCTTTGTGTCAAATTCTCCTCCCTGGGAAGAAAACAGGTGCACCTGATCATGTTTCAAGTTTCACTACAAGTCTCAGATCAGGTCGCTTGATAGGGATGTCAAGTGTGTTCTAAACCAAAGGGGACTCTCTGCAATGTAAAGTCATTAGGAAGTCAACTGATTTTTTCTTTTTTAAATTTTGTTTTCCATGCTTCCTTAAGAAGTCAATTATCAGAGGGAAATTTGCAGGAGTTGAAAGGAAAAGACACTGTCCCTCTGGCTCCATGGTTTATTTATTGATTGATGGCTGGGAAGGAGGGACTCAGTTAATGAGGGGAATGAACAAGATCCATGTCCCTGTGATTAGCAGTGTGAAGCAATGGAAGCCAGCTACACAGGGATATTTAGCTAACATTTACCAGGGAGTCTGAGTCTATTCAAAGCTCCAGTAGCTAAGCAGTGATGTTTGGATCATTTCATATCAAACTGGCTTTTGGACTCTCATCCACCCAAGTTATTTAATAACCAAGCACCCAAGAACAGGGATCTTTGGGGGGGGGCAGAGTTTTCACTTAGCATTCTGTCCTTAGAGTTTCAAACAAATCCTAGAGTTTTTGTAGTTTAACCATCTGATTACAGATCAGTTGTCTGAGGTCCAAAGAGGTTTCTCTTAGGTTAACGTTCTCACATTTCTGGAGAGCAGAAAAGCGGCTGTCAACAAAGTCTCTCTCTGGTCAAACACTCTTTCAATTCAACTAGAAGTTAAAAACATCAACAGTTACTCCTTCACCCACTGCACAGAAGGAGAGCTGTGTTTCTACTATCACTGAAAATTATATGCATGTTCCAAAGATAGTCATCATAAGCTATTGGGAGTAGGATGGCTCCAAAACCAGGGAAACCAATGCAGAAGAAGACACATATCCCAGTTCTAGGATGAAGGCAGGCAGGTAGCAAATCCTTCTTTCCTCTGCTATTTATTCTACTCAGAACCTCAGTGAATTAGATGATGCCCACCCACAATGGGGAGGCCAATCTACTTTACTGAATCCAATTAAAATGCTGATCTCATCTAGAAACATCTTTACAGACACATTCACAAATAATGTTTAAGCTGGGCACCCTGTGGCTCAGTCAAATTGACATGTAAAATAAACCTTCACAGTCTTTCACCCTAGTTCTAATATCTCCTCCAGGTCCTAGGTTCCATCATTGAAAGGCAATGTCCATATCTTTTATCTTGTGTGCCACAGAGATTAAAAAATCATAAAGACTATTATGAACAATTATACTGAACAACATATCCAACAATTTAGAAGTGGATAAATTCCTTAAAAACATGCAGTCTAGCAGGACTGAATCAAGAATATAAAAACAATAACAATTAAGGATTTTGAATCAGTAATCAAAACTTCCCAACAAAAGAGGTCCAGAATCAGATAGTTTCAAAGTTGAATTCTACCAACATTCAAATAAGAACATCAGTTTTCTTGAGCTCTTCCAAAATATAGAATAAGAGGGAGCACTTCCAAACTCATTTTGAGGCTAGCATTACCCTGACACCAAGGAAAAGACAGACACTATAAGAAAAGAAACAAATAGAACTATATCCTTGATAAATATGGATGTGGAAATCATCAACAAGATATTAAAAAACAAATTTAGCAGTATATTAAAAGGACTATACACCATGATCAAGGGGGATTTATCCCTAGACTGCAAGGATAGTTCATCACACACAAATCAAGTCAATGTGTTATATTGATGGAAGGATTTTTTACAAAAACAAAAAACACGATTATCTCAACAGATGCAGGAAAGCACTTGACCAAATTCAATACCCTTTCCTGATAAAAACTCAACAAATTAATATAAAAGGAACTTGCCTGAAGACAAATAAAGGCTATATACGGAAAATCCAAGGCTTCCCAGGTGGCGAAGTGGTAAAGAATCCTCCTGCCAAAGCAGGAGATGCAGGACATGAAGTTTCGATCCCTGGATCAGGAAGATTCCCTGGAGAAGGAAATGGCAACCCACTCCAGTATTCTTTCCTGGGAAATCCCATGGACAGAAGAGCCTGGAGGGCTATAGTCCGTGGGATCACAAACAGTTGGACATGACTGAGCATCTGAGCATAGCACAGCACACGGAAACCCCAAAGCTAACATATTCAGCAGTAAAACACAGGTTTTTCTCTAAGATTTAGAACAAGGCAAAGATGCCCACTCTTGATGCTCCTGTTCAAAATAGTACTGAAATTATTCCATTTAATCCTGATAAAACTCCTAGAGTTAGGTAGTATTATTATGCCTATTTCTACAGATAAGTAAAAGAAACACAGATAATTAGGATGCATTTCTTTAGTATATATCTGATAGATGTTCGAGGGAGGATTCAGCCTCAAGAAGTTCTAATTTTTGCACATTCCTATCCAATGAAATAATACTTTTTCAAAAAGTCATGATGCTGGACACAGTGTTTGATTATTAATCAATAATTCAGAAATTATTATGTGTGACACTTTGTACAATTTTTCCTAGGAAGAAGCATTTAAATGAGCAAACATCTAACCTCTGAAAAATGCTTTTTTCTTTTAATATAGCAAAACATGTGGGCACTGAGATAAGTATATTTAATGACAGCCTGTGTGTGTGTGATATTTATTTACCAACAGCTAAACACATCAGATTTTAAGCTGTGGTCTCTTCAGTTCTCATAACCTAAATACCATCAGGCCAGGACAGGCCAAGTGTTTGTCTTCATTCAACTCCAGGAATGAGGCAGGAGTAGGTCTGAATCTGACCTGATGTTTCATCAGATAAAATTGTTTTATGTGTTTTAGGGATGAATAGGCTAGTAGCAATTATATTCTGCCTCAGATTGTTTGAATACTATGTTCTTCAGCCTATAGTAATTTCTTCTACCCCTATACTTAGAGTTGGTCAATGCCCAATAATTACATTGCATTTGGGCTGTTCTCACTACCTGTTGTGTCTCACCTCTCTGCAGCTGAGCACAAAGTGAAAGTGATCACTTGTGGGCATGACAAGAAATATAGCACTAAGCCTCAGAACTAGACTAAATGTCAATGCCTCTTGGACCATGTACTGCTGATATTTGTGAACTGTGAAGAGCTGAAAGACATACTAAATCTAGCTCATATCTACTCATTAATCTTAGGACATGAATACTTTATGCCTTCCCAAGTTTTCACTTGTATTTGGAAGTTAATTAGTAAGTTGTTTCACTTAAGCTACTAATTTATATACACATTTTTTAATGTCTCCTATACCTTAGGCTGACTACATGTACTTTGGGGAGAAAGATAATTCATGCCTAGCCAGTCAGGTTACTTTGTTCATGGATGGGCAAAATGCCCCAAAGTGACTAGTGAGATACATTTCTGGGAATTTTGTTGAAGTCAAGAGACAGAAAACACTCCCCTCCCCCACCCCACTGGAGTGGATGATGTAAAAGGGAGCAACTGGTGACTACCAAGTCATCCCATTTGAGAGCCTTATTTGAAAGGGGAGCCAAAATAAGTGGATAATCTTTGGAATATCTTTATTTTTGAATGTTTTGTTGTTGTTGTTGTTGTTTTCCTTTTTCAATCAGCTAGTATTAAGTTTGATTTTCCGTTTCTTTTAACTAGAAAAATACTGAACCATATAACTGCTCTTTCCATAAGAATATTTTACTTTGCATTATCACCTATCTTGTACAGTGGGACACAATCAACTGGAAAAGAAACACAAATACTTGGTACACCTTCTTCCTCATATGATTTGTTGTATGTCAGTTTTTGGGGGCATTGGAAATGACTTTTTGAGAGCTTTAAATAAAAGGGAATAAAACATTTTGAGTTCCCAACCCAAGATAGACAACCATCTGGAAAAAAGAAAAGCATGTACTCCTATTAACTATTTTCTCCTCTTATCTGATACCTATTCAAATGAAGAGGTGTACCAAGCAAAGACTACTGGTTTAATGAGCTTGACTGATATTATCCCCCCATATATTCTCATTTTTACTACCAATGGTTATCATATTTTAAGCACTTGCCATATTCCAGGAACTATGAAAAGCACCTTACATATTTTCTCATTGAATCTTCAAAATAACAGATGTGACAAATTCTTTTAATATATATTAGCATTCTACTTTAATGAAATAAATATCAGAGCAGCTGAAGACTTTTCCAAAAATCACAAGCTAACAAGTGGAAGGCTGTGAATGTAATTCAGCTCTGACTTTATAAAACAGATTGCATGTTTATAGCCATCTTTATATAGAGTACACAGAGCTTTTTAACTTCCATTAGCTCATTTAAATTACATAAAAAACCCTCAGGTTTATTCATAGAAGAGAAAATTATTCAATGCATATTTTCATACAGAATTATTTTCCCCTAATTCCATGGGACTGTTTTTTTATTCTTTTCCCCAATTCAGTCTCCTCTTCCTGTGCTGTTTAGGTATAGAATGATGGATTTCCCAGTGACACACAGACAACTTATCCTTAAGATGCCCAGTTCATACTTTATATGTATTATCTGCATAAGAAGAGAATTGCTTTCCTTCCTCATATTAGTAGATAATTTATGACTCAATGCAAACCATAATGAAGCATATTAAATGTCAAACCCACCCCGTGTTCTATTGACAGACACAAACAAAAAACAAAAAAGGAAGGTATATAAACAAGGTCTATCATCATCATTTTATCAATATTCACACTGAAACAAAGAAGGTAAAATGATTACAGTAATATAAATAGTAACTACAGCTGTAAAACTCACACAAAAAAAGGCTTAGATGAAACAAAGAGATTAATTTACCTTGGCTTACTACCAGTTGTATCCCTTTTCCTTCATACAAGGACAATAATCCCTTTGATTAACTCTACTAACATGCCTAGCTCCAGTCTCTTACCTTTCTTCAGCATATAAAAGAAGGCTGGATCCACAGCCAGGATGTTCATCAAGATTCTTGCCCAGCACTGGCATCTGTATGGAAAATTATATGCATTAGAACCAAAATAGATTTGGATTTTGCTTCTGCTTCAATTTTTCGTCTTATTCCAAGCATCAAGGATCACTTTCTAATTGAGAAAAAAAAATTGTGTCCCATTTGTGCAAAAATTATTTAAATTTTACAGTGTGAAGAATAAAAGGATGAGAGAGACTGATTCATCATTATCACCAAACCTTCTGCCTTCTATACTAATATGCTGTTTTGTTTTAAATTTTTATTGCTCTATATTGGGTACAGATTAGTTTTTTTTTTTATTAGAACTGGATGCATTCTGAGTACTTAATAGGTATTAGCCTGGGACTTACATAGTAGGAATTAAAAAATGATTATTAAATAAATGGAGAACTCATATTGTTATACAACCTTTAGAAGATTTATCTATAGTAAGAAGATTAACTGAAGGGAAGTCCCTGGTGGTCCAGGGGTTAGGCCCTGACTCTTTCACTGTGGGGCCACAGTTCAGTCCCTGGTCAGGGAACAAATATCCTGTAAGCCAAGCTGTGCAGTGAAAAAAAAAAAAAAAAAGTTAACTGGAAGATTTATTCACACGGTTTTGTGAACTTTTGTTGTCATTTAGTCACTCAGCTGTGTCTGACTCTTTGTAACCCGATGGACTGTAGCCTGCTGGGTTCCTCTGTCCATGGGATTTTCCAAGAATACTGGAGTGGGTTGCTGTTTAATTCTCCAGGGGAGCTTCTGGACCCAGGGATGGAACCTACGTCTCCTGCATTGGCAGACAGATTCTTTACTACTGAGCCACAAGGGAACCTGGTATTATATTAACAAACAATGGAAGAGAATTACTGAACCCTTAACCCTCTCAGAAATTATTTGTTTCAAAGAAGCAGGGCAAAATTGGAGACAAAAATAAGTTCTGATCACCAGTCTTTAAGCTCATTTCACCAAAAAATAATAATTCTTATATTGTTAACTAAGCATTCCTGTTAGTAATAATTTTAAGTGTCCTCCATTCATGAATTACCTTGTTAGATTTTCTTTCTCAATCTCTGAGATAGGAACAATGAACCAGGTGCTAGGAAAAGATTTAGTATTTTACACATAATCTTGTGAAAATTATGGCCACAAGATTTCGGCCTAATCTGCGTCCCAGGTGGCTCAGAGGTAAAAAATCTGCCTGCAACTCAGGAGCAGTAGGAGATTCAGGTTTGATGCTTGGTTGGGAATATCCCTGAAACAGGGAGTGGCTACCCATTCCCAATATTCTTGCCTGGAGAATCCTGTGGACAGAGGAGCCTGGCAGGCCACAGTCCATAGGGTTGCAAAGAGTCGGACACAACTGAAGCGACTTAGCATACATATTTGTTTCTTATAACTCTTTGAATCTACTTATGTATTGATAAAATGAGCGAAATTGTTAATAAGCAATTAATGAATAAAAAGTGTTACACAATGGGAACTTATACAACAGTGAGGACAAGGAAGTCACCATATGGGTGAACCTATCAAATTATGTATTAAGCAAAAGAAATGAGAAACAGAGACTATTACCGAATGAGGTTCATCTTGCCCCAACGCGCAACAGGCGATAGGCCAAAACTATGAGAGGCGTAGGCCGAAACGCGGAGAGGCTGAAGTTTGTGGCAAACAGGGGGCTTATTCAAGGCCGCGAAGACAGGGGGCAAGAAGAACAAATGTCAAACTCATCTTTTGGAAGGTAAGGGGGTGGGGTATTTATGGATTAAAGAAGCAAGGTGGTCTGAGGCATGAGGAACGCGGGAAGGTGAGGAGAAGCGCTTGGAAGTAAGGAAAATGCGCCTCAGTCGTTATTCTGCTCAGGTGTAACGAAGCTACCCGACACGGAGCTTCAAAAAAAAAAAAAAAAAAAAAA
>SJYQ01000424.1:895988-914900 GCA_006410935.1 Redunca redunca | reverse complement strand
CACAACTAATTCTATTTTCTCAAGTAATATCTGATAAGATACCTTACTCATTCAGTTGGTCACTAGAAAGATATGATAGTAATATAGCTCCAAAAACCCACCTTGCACATACAGAATAATATAACATAAAGAAACCATGTATTTTTCCTTTTTCTTTTATAATTGATACACATATATTACTAGAATTAGGAGCATTTTATGAGGTATTTTGTTTCTCAGTAATGTGTATTTAATACATTAAGAAAGAAAATGTTAAATCTTCCATTTTAAGGAGAATGACACTCTATCATCTACAAGAGTCTGATAAAATGATTAAATATATAAATTCTTTACTGGATTGTAGATCCAAATAAGGAAGATTATTCATCATCATCATACTTTCATATAACACAATGCTTGAACATTATTAGGCTCTTAATAAATTTGAATAAGTGGACAGCTTGGTGTTCATATCAAAGTTACTCCTTGCAGTGTGGTGTAGTGCTAAGGATTGAAATTTTCTTAACATAAAACTGTCATGTTCCTGTGATGTCTAGTCTTTGGGTTTATTTCTGAACACTGAAGCCAACTTTAAAGCTGCATCAGGTTCAGATGAAAATGTTAGCCTCTTCTATCAAAAAGTATTGGTGACTAGGGCTTCCCTGGTGGCTCAGAGGGTGAAGAATCTGCCTACAATGCAAAAGATGTGTTTTTGATCCCTGGGTCAGGAAAACTCCCTGGAAAAGAGAATGGCTACCTGCTCCAGTATCCTTGTCTGAAAGTCCATGGACAGGGGAGCCTGGCGAACTACAGTCCATGGAGTTGCAAAGAGTCAGACAAAACTGAGTGACTACACTTTCGCTTTATCATAACAGAAATGACTGAATTGATAGAGGTGGTTTCCAAGATCAATTACTATTGAATGAAGATAGCTGGACAAGTACTTCATGAAAGAACATTTATTTTGTTATAATAAAATTTAAAAATATAAATCTCTCTATATCAATCACTTTTCCGAACAACTTTCTAGCCTAATTTACAGACAAGTGATGGATAATGGGGTCATTCGCTTGTATTAGCAGAATATGCAAACTTTGTTCCAAGATGCCTAAGATATTAGAAAGTAAATTTACAAAAAATTTTCTTCTAATTATTTTTGTCAAAATCTGTCTTCTACTTATGAATTATATCTTGAAAGTGAAAGTGTTAGTTGCTCAGTCATGTCCCACTCAGGCACCTGTCCTTGGAATTCTTCAGGCAAAAATGCTGGAGTGAGTTGCTGTTTCCTCTTCCGGAGCATCTTCCAGACCCAGGAATCGAATACAGGTTTTCCTTATTGCAGTCATATTCTTTATCATCTGAGCCAGTAACTCAAAGGTATTTAAATCAGTTTTTACTCTTTTAGAATTCAAACCTTCATATACTGCTGGTGGAAGTGGAAGATGGCACTGCCCCTTTGGAGAACTCTTTGGAGGTTTCTTGGAAAGTGAAACACAGAGTTTCATATGACCCAAAAGTTCCACTCCAAGGTTTTTAAGAGAAATAAAACATGCTCACACTATGGAACAAACCAAACAAACAAACAAAAAAAGAAATTATTATAAATTTAAAAAGCAAGACCCTTCCATTCAAAAGACCCCATTTGATTTGAAGAATTCTCTCATGTATTTGCCCAGACATTTGCATCAAGAGCAGTACTGTGGGGCCTTCGTCCTGTTTGACATAGTTACTTGCCCATCTTCTCTTAATGATGGTCATAAAAATCTATGAATCAGAGCAAATGGTCTATGTCCCTCCCCTGCCCCAGTCCTTATAGCACTTGTTAGGGGCTCATTGATTACTGTGGGAACATTTGCCAAGGATCTGTGGCTTGGGTTTTCAGAAAAAACTTCTCGAAGGAGTTTTGTTTCTCTTTGTTTTCCCAGTTAAATTGGTATTAAAAAATGCTTCAGACATGATCTTGCCTTTGAAATAGAATTCTCTGAAGTTTGTTTTATATCTCAATATGTGGCTTTTAGAAGCTTTCAGACCCTGTGTCTTTAAACATCCTTTGTTCATCTTCGCAGGTACTGGCCTTGTAATATTGAAAGGAAGGTAGGTCTGTACTTTTGTAATGGAAATGCACGCCCAAGATTATTCATTAAGGACGATAGATTAAGTACACATAGGACATAAGTGCCTCTGACAGCGTTCCTGTTCAGATGCCAGCTAGGAATTTGGTACTCATTTGTGTTGTGATTCATTGGCCATAGGGGTCTATCACACACAGAGATGATGAAACATTAGAGCCAGGAGGAGCTGTAGAGGGGTAGAAATTTGCACATCAGTACTTAGCAAAGTAAATGCATCTTCTTTCCTTTTCATAACAACCTCTTTTACTTTATTTTTTTTGCCGCCATTCCTGCTGTGTTGTTGGGGGTAGAAAAGGAGATTTTAACTTGCTAATTGAAAGTGCTCTAGGTATTTCTGATTGTAAAATGTGTTTTTTTCAAGTAACTCACTTTCTTATGTATGTGTGTGTTAGTCGCTCAGTTGTGTCCAACTCTTCATGACCCCACGGACTGTAGCCCACCAGGCTCTTCTGTCCATGGAATTCTCCAGGCAGGAATACTGGAGTGGGTTGCCATTCCCTTCTCCAGGGGATCTTCCTGACCCAGGGATTGAACCTGGGTCTCCTGCATTGCAGGCGGATTCTTTACTCTATGAGCCACTTTCTTATGGGTAGATGCTAAGATCTTCAATTTTCTTCTCTTTTCTCATTCTCCGTCTGAAGATAATATCTGAGTATGTAAAGATGGAGAGCATCAGTGGTGTTTAAAAGGCCATTTGGAGGCAATGCAGATATTAAACTGGGACATAAATTGACAGGCTGATTCTGTGGATGACTTGGCTGGGACAGTCCCTGTTAATGCCTCTTGTCCTGGTGTAATTATTAATAGTGAGCCTTTCACTCGCAAAATGTTTCTGTTTAGACCATATACACAAAGATACCAAAAGAAGCCAGTTATAGAGATAACCTTCTGTGTGTGTCAGAGCAACCACTTTGTGTCAAGTCTTATATTCTGAAATGTAATACATATATTAATATTTCATTTAGTTTATTCATTAGTTCAACTGATATCTGAGCATTTTTTACATGCAAGCCACTCTTCTGGGCTCTAGGAGATTTGGCACTGAACCAAACATCCAATCTCTGTCATGAAAACCTATGTATCAGTGTCACTGGTTCATGGTTCACAATTGTTGACTAAAATAAATTGATGTCAACTGCAAATTGGCACTTGATGAGAGCATTGCCAGTGACTGAACAACAAGGACATTTGCCATCTGTCTCTGTGGAGATTGAACCCTGTGCTGCTGCAGCTGTTGACTTTCAGTACCCCCTGAGGGAGTTCAGGGTGAAGGGAGGCACTCTGTGGAATCTGGTGGGACAGGTCTTTAGATAGTTGGAAATGTTCATTATCAGATTTTATGATCCCAATCCTTTCATCTCCTCATATCTAGAAAAACACTAAATCCCTTCATGATGACGAGATCCTCATGACTAGCAGAGAACCTCTTGTAAAGCAAGCGCTTGATTGCACTGAACTCCCCCTTCACCGAAATCTTATATATTGACCTTCCCCAAATGCCTGTTTCAGCAGTCTTCCAGAGATATCTGAGGTGCTGCCTCCTGGGCTGCTGTCTTCATTTTGCCCCCAGTGAAACTTAACTCACAACTCTCACATTGTGCATCTTTTTTAGTCAACATGAACAATGTGGGACAGTGTGAGTTAAGTTTTATTTGGGGCAAAATGAGGACTGTAGCCCTGGAAACAGCATTTCAGATACCTCCGAGGAACTGCTGCAAAGAGGTAGGAGCATACTGAGGTCAGTGTGCATGTGATTTTAGTGAAGGAGGCTATGTGTCATCAAGCACACATTTTGGCAGAGGTTTGCTGCTAGATGTGGGGAATGGATGTCACTGTTAATGAGTTTTAGTGCTTTTCTGGATTATGAGAAGATACAAAAAATCAGGCTCAAAAAGTCTTCTCCTGAAAATATCTGTCTGAATCCCTGTTCTGCCTGTTTTTCCCAGAGCACAGACTGCCTCATTTCTGATCTTTACCCTGAACTCCTTTCAGGGTGTGTTCAAAGTCAGTGGCTGCAGTGGCGAGTGACTTAATCCTCGTAGAGGCAGATGGCAAGTGCCGATTTTTAGTTGGCGCATTAAATGATTTAATTTATTTTACAGATGATGAAACAAGACCTCCAAAAAAAGTGCGTTATCCAAAAAGTCAAGTAATAAGTTACTGAGAAATCCTTAATCAAAATCCCAGTTGCACAAAAACACCTTAATTATCTGTAACAGGGGTGAGCAAACTGCTGTCTATGAGCCAAATCTGCTCACTGCCTGCTTTTGTCAATAAAGTTTTGTTGGATCATGGCCAAACCCATTGATTTCTATATTGTCTACAGCTGCTTTTGCCATAGAATAGCAAAGTTGGGTAGTTGAAGCAGACACCATATGGCATGTAGAGCCCAAAATATTTACCATCCAGGCCGTTACAGAAAACATTTGCCAACCTCTGTTCCATTCCTATTCCTGACAATCTCATTCAAGAAGGAAAAACCTGACAGGGTAGGCTTAGCCATTTACCACCTGTGTCGCCTAGAACAAGTCAATTAACCTCTCTGAGATTTAATTCCCTTAACCGTAAAATGAGGATAGTAATTACTGCATTGTTAGCAGTGAAGATTAAATTAGCTAATGTATGTTAAACACAGAGCTAGTTAAAAAAAAGAGAAAGTAGTTATTAACATTTCTAGCTGGATAGCTGCTTCGTGAGCTCTCTTCTGTGAAGGGTGAAGATACAGGATGAAATTTCTGCTATTTCTGTGCCCTAACAACCAATGGTTTCCTGGGAGTTTTTGCACATAATTTTCTAATGTGAGGGATACATACAGCACTCGGGAGTAAACAATGAGTCTGGGCTTTAGTGCCATCTCAGCTCAGCAGGAAACATCTTTGCTTATAAATTTGTGGACCACTGCTATGAGACTTCCACATTGTGGACTGACTTAATGAGAAAAGAGGAATGAGGAGCAATTACATTTCCATTAAGTGGACAACATTACCCTTGATAAGGCTGCTGGAACTGAAGCATCCTCCTCTCCCTCAGGTGTAGTCTTAGAAGAACAGAACTGATTGATTCATTAAATATGTGTTTGTTTTTGCCTCTGAAATCCGCTGTCTCAAAAGATTATTCCAGGGTCACTAAAGGACTAAATTCCAACTTACAGTGGAATTGGTAAGTCTGCACAGAGGCTGTGAGAAGTTTCAAGAGAGCTTGGCTCTTGATACCCATGAAATATCAGCAGATTCCAAAAAGGTGTCCGGAAATTCCCAGTGGGATCCACAGGTCATTTGTAATGTGGGAACTGAAAGAAGCAAAGCTATAGACTGCTACAATTTGGTGTGATTCCACCTTGAGAAAAACAAACAATCATATCATCACAGTAATCAAATTGGCTAATACTTATTTATCTAACACTCTCTATGTACCAATGTCTATGCTATGCTAAGGATTTTATTAACTTTATCTCATTTAGTACTCTCAACCATCTTAAGATACAGGCATTACCTTTATATCACCCATCATGAAACTGAATCAGGAAAGGTTAACTAGTTTGTATTGGATTGCCCAGCTGCTGAACTAGACACACACCACATCTTCCTTTTTACAGAGAACAGTCTTTGTCCATACTTGCACCTCATTTGCAGAGTTGTATTCATGCCTATTTAAGGTTCCTTCTCAGACAGTACTAAGTTTTTTACTTCATCAAGAAATCTACTGACCTTATACCTAATGATTCTCTCAACCACATTAACTAAGAGAATATGGCTTTACTCAGGGTTTCAATGAAAGAAACAAACAAAAAAACCAGAAACCAAAACCCACTTTCTGTTGGGGTCATTTTCTCTGGTTTATTCTTTTTACTCTTTCTGTTAATCTTCTGTGCTAATATAACATTTTTTTTCCCAAGCCTGTTAAGTTACTTGCGTAAAATTCCTCAGGCTGTTAGTAGACTATTGTTGATGCTAAGTCGCTTCAGTCATGTCCAACTCTATGCAACCCCATAGACAGCAGCCCACCAGGCTCCGCTGTCCCTGGGATTCTCCAGGCAAGAACACTGGAGTGTGTTGCCATTTCCTTCTCCAATGCATGAAAATGAAAAGTGAAAGCGAAGTCACGCAGTCATTTCCGATTCTTAGAGACCCCATGGGCTGCAGCCTACCAGGCTCCTCCATCCATGGGATTTTCCAGGCAAGAGTACTAGAGTGGGGTGCCATTGCCTTCTGAATAACAGCAAATATTTATTGTACAATAACCCTGTTTTAGGCATGTGGCAACAGTCTGCCATACAGTATCTCATTTAAGCTTTATAACAATCTTGTCAGATATTATCATTTCTATTTTACACCCAAAGAAATATTCAGACAGATTAATTTGATCAAATTCATGTCGCTCCTAAAAGTGGAGCTAGTATTCATACCAAAATCTGCATAATTCCAGAAGCTGTATGCTTTTAAACGCTTCTCTCTAGATCACTTTAAGAACCTATTTTTCATTAATCATTTAAAGATAGACCATCATACACTAATATGCTCTGAAAAACTGCTACTAATCACTTATCTCTCACTACTAATCACTAATCTCTCTGGTGTCCGTCCAGTTTTCTGTCTGCTGTTATTCTCATTCTGAGTGTACTGTTATGGTTAGCTAGACTCTTCATCTCTGTGTATCATCCTGCCCAGGTGTAGTAAACTGGGCCTTTCGATTTAGTTCCCTCTGGAGGTGGAAATGTTAATTCCTACAGTAAATCTACATCTAAAACACATCCTTTATCATATTCAGTGATATATTCAATATCATATTCATATTCTACATCCTTTATCATATTCAAATAAGTACTTCTGTGTAACACCACTTACTGTCCACCTGGCTGCTATTAGACAATACTTTTTCCTTTTAAATTTCCTGGTGTTACTTTACCAACTAAGGTCCGTCTAGTCAAGGCTATGGTTTTTCCTGTGGTCATGTATGGATGTGAGAGTTGGACTGTGAAGAAGGCTGAGTGCTGAAGAACTGATGCTTTTGAACTGTGGTGTTGGAGAAGACTCTTGAGAGTCCCTTGGACTGCAAGGAGATCCAACCAGTCCATTCTGAGGGAGATCAACCCTGGGATTTCTTTGGAAGGAATGATGCTAAAGCTGAAAGTCCAATACTTTGGCCACCTCATGTGAAAGTTGACTCATTAGAAAAGACTCTGATGCTGGGAGGGATTGGGGGCAGGAGGAGAAGGGGACGACAGAGGATGAGATGGCTGGATGGCATCACGGACTCGATGGATGTGAGTCTGAGTGAATTCTGGGAGTTGGTGATGAACAGGGAGGCCTGGCGTGCTGCGATTCATGGGGTCGCAAAGAGTCAGACACGACTGAGCGACTGAATTGAACTGAACTGACTGGTGTTGAGTGACTCCTCGAGCAAGTTCTCCCCAAAGTAGAGAAGCAAGGAAAGACACTGAAACTTATTCATCCATTACTGAAACAGGAAGGAACTATTTTAAAATAGAGAAAAAGAAACAGATCAAGGATGTCAGAGTTTGTGTCACACCTTCGTATAGACATAAGAATTGGAATTAAAAAGATCTGGGTTTGGATCCGGACTCTCTTGCTTAGGGACCATTTGATCTTGGAGAATCAGTCATCACTGAGAATCAGTGCCATCACTCAGCCTTGTCTGACTCTTTGCAACACCGTGAGCTGCAGCACAGTTTTCCCTGTCCTTCACTATCCCCTGAAGTTTGATCAATCTCAGTCCATTCAGTCAATGATGCTATCCAACCATCCTATCTCTGGTGTTCCCTGCCCCTCAGTCTTTCCCAGCATCAGGGTTTCTTTTCCAATGAGCCAGCTCTTCACATCAGGCAGCCAAAGTATTGGAGCTTCAGCAGCAGTATCAGTCCTCTCAGTGAATATTCAGGGTTGATTTCCTTTCAGATTGACTGGTTTGATCTCTTTGCAGTACAAGGGACTCTCACGAGTCTTCTCCAGCACCAGAGTTTGAAAGCGTCAGTTCTTCAGAGCTCAACCTTCTTTATGGTCCAGCTCACGTTCCATAAGTGACTATTGGTAAAACCATAGCTTTAACTATACAGACCTTTGTTGGCAAAGTGATGTCCCTGCTTTTTAATATGCTATCTAGGTTTGTCATCGTTAATGAATCCTAATACTCTCTGCCAGGAGAAATAGCAACAACCTCAGATATGCAGATGACACCACCCTTATGGCAGAAAGTGAAGAGGAACTAAAAAGCCTCTTGATGAAAGTGAAAGTGGAGAGTGAAAAAGTTGGCTTAAAGCTCAACATTCAGAAAACGAAGATCATGGCACACACTCCCATCACTTCTTGGGAAATAGATGGGGAAACAATGGAAACAGTGTCAGAATTTATTTTTTGGGGCTCCAAAATCACTGCAGATGGTGATTGCAGCCATGAAATTAAAAGACACGTACTCCTTGGAAGGAAAGTTATGAGCAACCTAGATAGCATATTCAAAAGCAGAGACATTACTTTGTCGACTAAGGTCCATCTAGTCAAGGCTATGGTTTTTCCTGTGGTCATGTATGGATGTGAGAGTTGGACTGTAAAGAAGGCTGAGTGCCGAAGAATTGATGCTTTTGAACTGTGGTGTTGGAGAAGACTCTTGAGAGTCCCTTGGACTGCAAGGAGATCCAACCAGTCCATTCTGAGGGAGATCAACCCTGGGATTTCTTTGGAAGGAATAATGCTAAAGCTGAAACTCCAGTACTTTGGCCACCTCATGCGAAAGTTGACTCATTAGAAAAGACTCTGATGCTGGGAGGGATTGGGGGCAGGAGGAGAAGGGGACGGCTCAGGATGAGATGGCTGGATGGCATCTCGGACTCAATGGACCTGAGTCTGAGTGAACTCCTGGGAGATGGTGATGGACAGGGAAGCCTGGCATGCTGTGATTCATGGGGTCGCAAAGAGTCGGACAAGACTGAGTGACTGACTGAACTGAGCTGAATACTGTCTGAGAATATATCCCCTGCACACTTCACTGGGGTGTTTATCCAGTCTGGACTTGCTGAACACATGCTAAGGGCCACAGTCCTTGTGAGGATTGGCTGGCACAGTTGGTATCAGAATCAGAATTTAACGTGGATCACCTTGTTGTTGTTGTTCAGTCGCTAGTCGTGTCTGACTCTTTGTGACCCCATGAACTGCAGCAGGCCAGGCCTCCCTGTCCATCACCAACTCCCGGAGTCCACCCAAACCTATGTCCATTGAGTCAGTGATGCCATCCAACCATCTCATCCTCTGCCGTCCCCTTCTTCTTCTGGCCTCAATCTTTCCCAGCATCAGGGTCTTTTCCACTGAGTCAGCTCTTCGCATCAGGTGGCCAAAGTACTGGAGTTTCACGTTAACTTCAGAATCAGTCCTTCCAATGAACATTCAGGACTGATTTCCTTTAGGATGGACTGGTTGGATCTCCTTGCAGTCCAGGGGACTCTCAAGAGTCTTCTCCAACACCACAATTCAAAAGCATCAGTTCCTCAGTGCTCAGCTTTCTTCACAGTCCAAATCTCACGTCCATACATGACCACTGGAAAAACCATAGCCTTGACTAGATGGATGTTTGTTGACAAGGTAATGTCTCTGCTTTTCAATATGCTGTCTAGGTTGGTCATAACTTTCTTTCCAAGGAGTAAGTGTCTTTTAATTTCATGGCTGCAATCACCATCTGCAGTGATTTTGGAGCCCAGAAAAATAAAGTCAGCCGCTCTTTCCACTGTTTCCCCATCTATTTGCCATGAAATGATGGGGCCAGATGCTATGATCTTAGGTTCCTGAATGTTGAGCTTTAAGCCAACTTTTTCACTCTCTTCTTTCACTTTCATAAAGAGGTTCTTTAATTCTTCACTTTCTTCCATAAGGGTGGTGTCATCTGCATATCTGAGGTTATTGATATTTCTTCCGGCAATCTTGATTCCAGCTTGTGCTTCCTCCAGCCCAACTTTTCTCAGGATGTACTCTACATATAAGTTAAATAAACAGAGTGACAATATATAGCCTTGACGTACTCCCTTTCCTATTTGGAACCAGTCTGTTGTACTATGTCCAGTTCTAACTGTTGCTTCCTGACTTGCATACAGAATTCTCAAGAGGCAGATCAGGTGGTCTGGTATGCCCATCTCTTTCAGAATTTTCCACAGTTTATTGTGATCCATACAGTCAAAGGCTTTGGCATAGTCAATAAAGCAGAAAGAGATGTTTTTCTGGAACTCTCTTGCTTTTTCCATGATCCAGCGGATGTTGGCAATTTGATCTCTGGTTCCTCTGCCTTTTCTAAACTAGCTTGAACATCTGGAAATTCATGGTTCATGTATTGCTGAAGTCTGGCTTGGAGAATTTTAAGCATTACCTAACTAGCGTGTGAGATGAGTGTAATTGTGTGATAGTTGGAACATTCTTTGGCATTGCCTTTCTTCGGGATTGGAATGAAAACTGACCTTTTCCAATCCTGTGCTCACTGCTGACTTTTCCAAATTTGCTGGTATATTGAGTGTAGCACTTTCCCACATCATCTTTGAGGATTTGAAATAGCTCTATTGGAATTTCATCACCTCCACTAGCTTTGTTTATAGTGATGCTTCCTAAGGCCCATTTGACTTCACATTCCAGGATGTCTGACTCTAGGTGAGTGATCACATTATCATGAACCTATGGCGTGAACCTATGGTGAACCCTATGTATCATGAACCATCGTGTAACCCTATGATCTGCAGCATATCAGGCCTCTCTGTTGCTCACCATCTCCAGAAGTTTGCCCAAGTTCATGTCCATTTTATCAGTGATGCCATCCAGCCATTGCATCCTCTGATGCCCTCTTTACCTTACCTCTTCACCTAAACCAACACAATAGCTAAATGCCATCCACCAATCAGTCTAAGAGGTCCTGAGGGGTTCCATTCAACCTTTTATTTTTAGTCCCATTTGTTTTGAAGAAACTTCTCCAGGTAAGAATTCTCACGGACTCTTTTAAATCCAGGGTAGGCTGGAGAGCCAAGGAGGATTTGTGAGAATATAGTCATGGTACCTTGTCTGATAAAACCTCATTTTGTGAATTAATGTAAAAGTTAAATGCCAGAAGGCGTAATATAGTCATCACAGCTGGTTAAATATGTAACAAATTACCTTAATTAATGGATTAGAATGCAAACAATCAGAAACTGCTTAAAAAAATTGAATATATGGTCTTAATATGTGCGGTCCAATCAATTGGGAGTTTGTGAAATGTTCCATGAGAGGAAGAGACTGCTAATAGAGAGTGGAAAATATATTTTAAACCCTCATTGTGGTATTCATGCAAAATGATGCCCTGATACTGACATTGCCTTGGAGAGAATTGATCTCCACTCACACATACCTTTAAGGCAATCTTTGTGGAGGCTGATTTGCCAACCTCAACACTTGGCTTTGCTATGTTCAACACACTTCCAGGTAAGCTGCTTTCAAATCAGCTCAGAAAACACCTGTTTTGAATGGTTTTGATTTCAAGTACTTCTTGACTTCATACTTACTTACTCCATGCAGTTATAAAAATCAGGACAAGAAGGGCACTTTGATACTACTAAGACCAAAGCTTTTATGGGACAGTAAAGAAACAGAAGTTAATGTTAAGTGACACAAAGCTTGTCCAGGAAGAGAGTCTCAAAAAGCTGTGAATATGTAATGAAAAATGGTAGCTACTATTTCTTGAACACTTATTATATTGCCAGGACAGGACTAGGTGTTGCAAATACATTGTCTCATTTGGTTAGCACAGTGAGTCCAAGAGTAGTTATTGATACTTTGATTTATGAGAGGAGGGATTTAAAGCTTGGAGAATTTTAAAGCATGGAGAATTGAAGTAACTTCCTCAAATAACAAGTAATTTATCTGTAATTTAATATATATGCTTTACTTCCAAACACATCTTCTTTCAATTCTACAATTTGCTTCCCTTTTCACATTTATTTTATAGAAAACAAACAAAAACCTAACTAAACAAAATCATGCCATGAGAACAGTAGTCTTAAGTTCAGTATCAAAAACCACTGTAAACAAATAAATTGATCTCTTTTTCCTTATTAGCTAGTTATTATGATAATAGCATGCAATTTTGATATAATAACTTGATAACCCAAAGGAAAGCAAACACCCGTTAGGATTCTTGTTTTGTTTTTCATTAAGAAGGAATAATATAAGTGTTGAGAAAATTTAACCCTCACTTCAGCAGCTTGATTGATGCTTTCTGTAAATGCAATTGACTGTATACCTTAGCAAGTTACTGGAAGTTTTACTCTATTATACGAGACACTGAGGGGAAAAAAAAAGAGTTGTACTGTTCCATATTTATTCAGCCATGATTAATATAGTGTTGAATAATAATTTTTAATTTCCATTTCTTGAATATATTTATTAATTTACCTCCTGCCAATATATGGCTCTGGTTGCCACTATTTAGAATTTATTTCTGTTCTTCCTAAGTATCATTTGCATAATGGAATGACGAGGTCCATTCACCAGCAGTTGGTTGTGGGGTGTTGGACAGAGTGACTGGGTTGTAATTAGTGGCATCTGGCCTCTGGTTTCATTAGCATGCAAATAGAAATACCAGAGGCCAGGACAGCCTGGCAGTTTCACAACAGTCACTATAATGCATATCTGCTTTTATAAGCATATCAGTGGGATTGCTTTCTCTAAAAGAATAAAATATGTATGTCTGAATGAAGTTGATGGCCTATCTTTGCATCCTGGAATCTTAAAAAAAAAAAATTCATCAAAAGAGAAAATAGGACTATAAAATGTCAATCTCATCCTTTCCTTTCCATTTTTAGACTATTAAAAATGTAATCCAAGCTCTTGTTTCTGCCTGGTCTGCCTCCATTTCCCCAGTGAAATCTTTTCTCATCTCCTTATTTTCTTTATTTTCCCTAATTAAGCTACTCAGTTTCATCTTTATAAAACATGGCACTTTTTTTTTCTTTTCATGGCAACACATTACTCAAGAAATAACAAGGCTCTCTATTCTCTGTTTCACTGTGTTCAGACTCTTGTCCTTGGTCTTCATGGTTCTTTTATAATTTGGGGTCATTGGTGCTGCTGCTGATGGTTGGATTGTAATTGGAACAAACTCTGTTGGAAGCTTGATATGTACAAAGGACTGTTTTATTCCTCTTTGATCTTCTCAGCAATTCAATAAATTGGAACTACTAAAGTCTTTATTCTCAGATTAAAAAGAAAAACAGAAACCAATAAAAATGAGGTTCTGAAAGGTACTGTAGCTTTACTAAAGCTGTTCAGCAAGTGTTACACTCAAGATTTGAATCCAGTCCTCTCTGACTGTAGAATCCTGTTCTCTTAGCCACTTTTCTTTCCTTTAAAAAATATATTTACTGATTTATTTGGCTGAGTCAGGTATTAATTGCAGCACGCAGGATCTTCTATCCTTGTTGTGAAATGTGGTATCTTTAGTTGGGGCATGTGGGATCTAGTTCCCTGATCAGGGATTGAACCCCAGCCCCCTGCATTGGAAACTGAATCTTAGCCACTGGACCTCCAGGGAAGGCCCTTTTAGCCACTTTTCTCTACCACTTCCCACAACAGATGAGCATTTGGTCTGAAAAGCAATTTGGGCTCTAAAGATACTTCAAACTACCAAATTTTATCACTATAAAAACATTCTAAGCCTCACAACTTGAAAAATTTGTCAAAGAGACAACGTTGGATATTTTATTTATGTGTAACTAGACATTTATTTGCATGTCAATGTGATTTTACTCATCATCTCGTGGACTGAGATCACTTTCCTGAAGTGTGAAGTGTAGAATCTCTGTTTCATGGATTGTCTATGTGTATTATATGACAATGGTGTTTCTTGGTCTATTAAGTTTGGAGATACTTGGGTTAAATTACATTAGCAAGTTTTCCCTAGAGCAGAATTTCTAAAAGCCTTTTAATATGTTAATGTGAATATACCTAACTTCAAGGGAGACTGAGAATACTGAGTATCTTTTATTTATTTATTTATTTATTTACCTTGACTATATGAAATTCTGTTTGCCAGCAAGGGAACAATTGCATAGGTTGCAGGTTAAGGACTAAAGAGTAAGCAATATCCTGTTTTAAGTATGGGGCCCTGGACAATATATTAAAATGTAGCCCTGTATTTCTCAAAGACCTTTGGAATCACTTACTGAATCATATATATTATTTACCCTTTGACCATAGAAGTCTTGAAATGCAGGAGAATGAAACATGTCTCAAGTTATTAGTGTAAAGATTAAGGAAGATAATATATGCTCAGTACCTAACATAGAATGAATACTCTATAAAGGTTTAATTTAAATATGAGCCAGTTTCCAGGACTTTATATTGTGTTCTTTTCCTTATCTCATACAAGTAACTTCAAAATACTAAAATTAGATTGACAAGGAGAAAAGTACCCACTACTGTCATCCTTAATAATCATCTGTGATCAGCAGTGAATTAATAGCAGTGGCCTCTCACTGTTGCTATCAATTACACACATTATTAATGGATTGACAAAAATCTGCCAAGGCATAGATTGTTAACAGGAATTGACACCTCAGTTATTGCTAGTGTCAGACATTAATTTTGGAGGGTACAACCATGCCTCATTAAAATGCATGTTGTGATGGTTTATATTGTGGGGGAGAATACTCTTTCTGGAAAGTGGTTTGGAATGCAGTTGAAGGGAAGATAAAAAGCAGATGTCTGAGACAAGAGACATGGAGAGGAGATCATTCCCAGACAATGTTATTGACGCATGCCAACAGCTGTCATACAGCAAAGATTCTGGGCCGTTAATCTGGACCCTCCTAAGTTGGCTAAATAAGATCTAGAACAATCTGAATATTGTAGCTATTTAAAAATTTTAAGCATTATATCTTGAAAAAAACAAACTGTTTTTCTTCGTTTAATTCTCAGAGTAACCTTCTGGGAAAGTTGGAGATGAGAACACTGAGACTGAGTATTTTAAATGACCCTAGTTAAGTTGTATTGGTTGAAAAACAGCTGAGAGTTGAACACATCTTTCAGAAGTACAGATATTTGTGACTGTACTGTATTATTTCCCTAGAGCTCTTAAGGTTTGGGAGAAATTGATGGTAATACGGGGCGGCAGAAAGAATAGTAATGGAACTTTTGAAATGGTGCCTCGCCAGATCATCATGCGCAGGTGCTCAGTTGTATCCGACATGGACTGTAGCCACCAGGCTCCTCTGTCCCTGAGATTTTCCAGGCAAGAATACTGGAGTGCATAGGAAATGGCTAAAACACAGCTCCCTAGCGCACCCTGGAGGCGAAGTGCAAGTCTGCCCTCATGAGGCATAATGGGATGACAAGTCCATTTCCCTGCCCAGGGAAGTCAGTGATACTGGTTCCACTTTCCATTAGTTTTACATGCTATTCTGGTCTGTTAGATGTATTGTGATAACAGTCAGTATTGATAAAGACTTGCCTGTGGTGATTGTTCTGACCAGCAATGGCTGGATTCTTGCTCTAGTCTCAACTTGTACTATTATCAAATAGGATCTTCTTGGAGCTAGAAATTGCCCTGAGTTTTGCGCTGGGCTGAATTCATAGATATGACAAGGTGAGAGCATAGCTTTCACCTGTGTGGATTTGGGAATGCCTCTGAGAAATTAAGGGCTTCCCTCATAGCTCAGTTGGTAAATCATCTACCTGCAATGCAGGAGACTCTGGTGCAATTCCTGGGTCAGGAAGATCCCCTGGAAATAGCAACCCACACCAGTATTCTTGCCTGGAGAATCCCATGGACAGAGGAGCCTGGTGGGCTACAGTCCATGGGGTGGCAAGAGTTGGACATGACTTAGTAACTACACCACCACCACCTGAGAAAATAAGTACTTGTTGTCTTTGTAAATATCTTAAAGGAAGTAATTTTTCATCCTCAATGAGTAATAAACATAAAAAAGCAAGGAGAGTAAAATATTTATTTCACATTGAAAAGATGAAAAAGAATCCGAATACTTGTTCTATATATTAATATAAGCAGGCAGTGCCATGGAATACTCTTCCCACTCATCCAGTATTCATATTTTAATACAAAAAATTCCTGAGAGTCTCAGTTATTATTCTAGATTCTCATCTTTGACCTATTTAAATGCTTCTTTTTGAATATAATTCTTGGATGTTTTCAGCCTTTCATAATTTGTCTGCCTTTTCTACAAAATATTTATGTGGAATGTTGGATTTCTTGTTACTTGTTTTTCACCATTTGCAAATGTAAAATGTGTGTGCACAACACTGCTAGAATATATTATTTCAAGCACAGTGTTATATATGCATTACCTCCTTGATTCTTATACTCATCTGTGTTAGCCTGCCAGGGCTGCCAAAACGAAGTAAGTACCACAGACTGGGTGATTTAAATGACATAAATTTATTTTCTCATAGTTCTGGAAGCTGAAAGTCAAAGATTGAGCTGTTAGTAGGTTTGGTTTCTGCAAACCTTTCTCCTTGGTTTGCAGGTGGCGATCTTCTTGCTGTATCTTCAGATGGCCTTTCCTCTGTGCACATGCATCTCTGGTATTTCTTCCTCTTCTAATAAGGACACCAGTCATAGTGGATTAGTGCCCTATCTTAGAACCTCATTTAGCCCTAATTACCTCTTTAAAGGTCTTATTTTGGGACTTCCTGGCGATCCAGTGGCTAAGGCTCCGGGCTTCCAATGCAGGGGGCCAAGTTCCATCCCTGGTCAAGAAACTAGATCCCACATACTGCAAATAAGAGTTCTCATGCCACAACTAAACCACAAAAGATTACAGATGCTGAAACTAAGACCACGCACAGCTAAATAAATAAATGAAATGCCTTATCTCCAGATAGTCATATTGGGAGTCAGGACTTCAATGTATGAATTCTAGGGGGACACAATTTAGTCTATAACATCATCCAAGGAGATAGAATTTATCCCCATCTTACAAAGTGATAATAGTTTACCCTCATCTTCAGGAAGAGGGAAGTGAGGTTTGGACAGAATGTTTTGCTAAATTGGCAACTAGACTCTTGGGCTAGAAAACCAAGCACATATTCTGTGTGAGAATCTGTGCATGAGAATCAACTAGAGGAGTATACCAAGGGCTTAGTGGCTGAGTTTAATGTGCAGAGGCCAGTGATAGGACTAAAGTAGTTTGGAGTAAGGGTTGAGATCTCCAAGTGCTAAAACTCCACCTATCTAGAGCTATAACCATGATTCTTATTGCATATGTGCTCAGTCGCTCAGTCAGTCCAACTCTTTTGAGACCCCATGGACTGAAACCCACCAGGCTCCTCTGTCCATGGAAGTTTCCAGGCAAGAATACTGGAATGGGTTGCCATTTCCTCCTCTAGTGGATCTTCCCAACCTAGGGACCAGACTTGCGTCTCTTGCATCTCCTGCATTGGAAGGTAGGTTCTTTACCATTGTGCCACCTGGGAAGTCCTGTGATTTCTATGAATAGATATTTATTGAATGAGTGCATGCCAGGCAATGGGCTAACTGCTGCTGTGAGTTGTTGTATACACACACACACACACACACACACACACACACACACGCACGCACATATACACAATGAGAGAAAAGTCTTATTATTGTTCTCATTTCTCTGATGACATTCTAGAGCTTCAGAGGGATTCAACAACTTGCCAGAGAACATGGTGGGAGGGCCTTCCCTCATGTTTCAGTGGCTGGGACTTCACACTGCCAGTGCTGGGTGTCTCGGTTCCATCCCTGGTCAAGAAACTAGATCCTACATGCCTCAACTAAGAGTTCACATGCCGCAACAAACATCAAACACTCAGAGTGCCTCAACTAAGACCCAGTGCAGGCAAATGAATAAATATCTTAAAAAAAAAGAACATGAGGGGAAAGCCAGCATTGAAACACTGGCTATTTATCTTTTAACTCATAAACCTTGACTCACTAAAGCAAGCAGCATCTTGAACTTGCAGCTTCCACATCCCATCTCAAATTCTCTCAGGAGCTTAGCCAGAGCTCCTGAAAAGTAATCCTGCAAGGGGCCCCTCTCTGAGACCAAGATAAGATTCTTCAAGAGAAATAGTGATATGAATGTTAGCTTATTCTTCATCCCAAATCTATTTGCATGCACAGTTTCACAAGATGAGGTTATCCACTCAAAGTTTCAGATGATTTCTATGCTCATGACATTTGTAGGCTTTTCTACCACACACTATCCCATTAGCCCATCACAGACTTAACAGTTACTGTCTCTCATATAGTTTAACATTTTAAAGTCTTTTGCCACCCCAATGCCATCAACCTTCCTGATTTATGTATTCTAAAACATTTAAGACCAAGTCTGCTTTCTTGTCTATCACATTGGATGAAAAAGGATACATTAGGATATAAATGGAGATGGTGATAACCAAAGGAAGATGAATTTATTCAGTGCCAGGAACTGAGATAACCTCTGTAATTGGGTGTGTGTGTGTGTTTGTGTGTATGTGTGTGTGTCTATAATTACAGTTAATCCTCAGAATTCTATGAGTAGATATGATTTACCATTATGCCTATTTTACATAAAGAAATTGTGCTTTACATAGATGGTTCACTCGCTTTTTCCATAAACAAATGGCGATGACAGTATTGTGGTTAAATTTCTATGACACTACAGACTGTGACATGTATATGTCACATATATATCGATACATCCTGTTCATACATTATTTCTCTCTGGAAAAGGTCTATAAGGAACTGAGGTATATCACAATGATTTCCTTAAATCATAGCACATGCTTATGTGTGTGTATAAAATTTTTCTAAAATA
>SJYQ01000424.1:875331-895935 GCA_006410935.1 Redunca redunca | reverse complement strand
AGTCTAGACTGATAAAAGTACAGGTAATATTTCTAACTATTTCACAAAAGAATAAATTCACAGCTTTCTACTTTTAATCTAACTCAAGAAATCACTTTCACTCTTTTGCCTTCAATTTACAAGGTATTAAATGTTTGTAACTTTCAGTGAAAATTGACAATGTAGGTATCTGAAAAACTAATAATTACAAAATGTATATTATAAATTATAAAACATATAATTTTAATACAGTAGCTCACAATACAGTAGCCTCAGTGCTAAATAATTTATGTGACTTAACTCATTTAATTCTTATATAAATTCAATAAGGTAATGAGCATTTTCACTTTACAGATAAGGAAACTAAAGAACAGAAATTAAGGAATTTATCCCACTGGTCTTGCTGGAGGTTGGAATCAACACCAGATCCAAACATCAGCACTCAGGTTGCTGAGTACTGTACTATACAGGCTCTGGTATTAAATTTATCAGATAAAGGTTTGTATATGGGGGTTATTTATTTTAGTTTTAAACTCTCATGTGAGATTTTTTTGTCCTGATTAATAGTCCCCTGTTAACTTGTGATTTTGTAGTTCCTCCCACTTTTGGCAGTCTTTGGCCATTCATTGAATCTGGACCAGCCTTCTTTCTTTGACTGTTATTACACAGTGGAAGGAATGAAATATCTGAGGACTTGATGACTGTTTATCTTGGAATGCTGCCAGTGTTGTGATGCTTTTTAATGAAATATAAGAGATCACATGGAAAAGGTTCCAACTGTAAAAGTTAACACCATCTTAGATCAGTTTACATACCTACCAAACAGGTTAGAAAATGCAGATCACAATAATAGCCCATAGCTGATCATAAACAAAAGAATGTGCCCTGATGAAAAAAGAACCATTCCATTCACCTTAAGCTTGGGATCAGTAGTATATGATTATTTTTTAAAACTTTGATTTCAGGAGTAGTTTCTTATGCTTCAGTAACTAACTAATGAAGAAACTGACAGCAGAAGTGAGTTGATGCTATTAATGTAACAAAAACTTACAGTGTGTGGTATCAGCTTATTGGGTAATAATTGCCACCTACAAAAAAGTGAGCAAATGATTGGAGAAGGCTAAGAAAATAGAAAAATGTTATTACAGGCTAATAAATATCATGACCCATTTTATGTAGTAGCAATGCAATTCACAAAACTATAGCCAGCTGTTAATAAATGGGCAAAAAGAATAATATGGCTAGGTATCATAATATGGCTATGGATAAGGAATTCCCCAGGCAGCGTATTGAAAGTGTCAGCAGAATATCATCAATTGTGTGTGATAAGGTGTGGAAATAAAGGCATGAACATACAAAAGAACTAACCAATTTTCAAGTAGCATTTAAGAGGAATGTAGAGGGATTTCCCTGGTGGTCCATTGGCTGGGAGTCTGCTTTGAAGTGTGGGGGATATGGGTTTCATCCCTGGTTAGGGAACTAAGACCCCACATGTTACCAAGCAGCTGAGCCTCCAGCCATAACTTGAGAGTCTGTGTGCCACAGCTAGAGAGTCTGCATGCCACAACAAAGACCTGCATACTGCAACTAAGATCCAGTGCAGCCAAACTAATAAATAAAATAAAAATATATATTTTTAAATGGAGAGGTTCCAAAGTTTACTAGGTTAGATACAAAACTAGTTCATCTTCAATTTCACCAGCTAGGCAAAGACTCTCAAAGAAAAATGCAGGCTTCAGGTATAGATAAAATTAAGGATGTATTGGCAAGACACTGTGTTAAGATCTCTGAAGAATTAAATTGATACCTACTAGACACTCTTTCGAGGAAGGCAATGGCACCCCACATCAGTACTCTTGCCTGGAAAATCCCATGGACAGAGGAGCCTGGTGGGCTGCAGTCCGTGGGGTCACGAAGAGTCGGACACGACTGAGCGACTTCACTTTCACTTTTCACTTTCATGCATTGGAGAAGGAAATGGCAACCCACTCCAGTGTTCTTGCCTGGAGAATCCCAGGGACTGTGGAGTCTGGTCAGCTGCCGTCTATGGGGTCACACAGAGTTGGACACAACTGAAGCGACTTAGCAGCAGCAGCAGCAGACACTCTTTATCAACTGAGTTATGAGGGAAGCTGTCAGGTCAGTTTTCATTCCAATCCCAAAGAAAGGCAATGCCAAAGAATGTTCAAACTACTGCACAAATGGACTCATCTCACATGCTAGCAAAGTAATGCTCAAAATTCTCCAAGCCAGGCTTCAACAATATGTGAACCATGAACTTCCAGATGTTCAAGCTGGATTTAGAAAAATCAGAACCAGATATCAAATTGCCAACATCCATTGCATCATTGAAAAAGCAATAGAATTCCAGAAAGATATCTACTTTATTGACTATAGCAAAGCCTTTGACTGTGTGAATCACACCAAACTGTGGAAAATTCTTCAAGAGATGGGAATACAAGACCATCTGACCTGCCTCCTGAGAAATCTGTATGCAGGTCAAGAATAAACAGTTAGAACTGGACATGGAACAAGAAACTGGTTCCAAATTGGGAAAGGAGTATGTCAAGGCTGTATATTGTCACCCTTCTTACTTAACTTATATACAGGGTATATAAGTTAAATGCCAGGCTGGATGAAGCACAAGCTGGAATCAGGATTGCCAGGAGAAATATCAATAACCTCAGATATGCAGATGACACCACCCTTATGGCAGAAATGAAGAAGAACTAAAGAGACTCTTAATGAAAGCTGAAAGAGGAGAGTGAAAAAGTTGGCTTAAAACTCAACATTCAAAAGACTAAGATCATGGTATCTGGTCCCATCATTTCATGGCAATAGTTGGGGAAATAATGGAAACAGTGAGAGACTACTTTTTGGGGCTTCAAAATCACTGCAGATGGTGACTGCAGCCATGAAACTGAAAGACATTTGCTCCTTGGAAGAAAAGCTATGACAAACCTAGAAAGCATATTAAAAAGCAGAGACATTACTTTGCCAGCAAAGATCCCTCTAGTCAAAGCTGGACTATAAAGAAAGCTGAGCACCGAAGAATTGATGCTTTTGAATTGTGGTGTTGGAGAAGATTATTGAGAGTCCCTTGGACTGCAAGGAAATCAAACCAGTCAGTCCTAAAGGAAATCAGTCCTGAATATTCATTGGAAGGACTGATGCCAAAGCTGAAACTCCAATACTTTGGCCACCTGATGCAAATAACTGACTCATTTGAAAAGACTCTGAAGCTGGGAAAGATTGAAGGTGGGGGGAGAAGGGGATGACAGAGGATGAGATGGTTGGATGGCATCACCAACTCAATGTACATGAGTTTGAGTAAGCTCCAGGAGTTGGTGATGGACAGGGAGGCCTGGCGTGCTGCAGTCCATGGGGTCGCAGAGTCAGACATGACTGAGCAACTGAACTGAACTGAGACACTCTTAGCTAGGAAAAAAAGGTCATTTAGAAATCTTAAGGATGTTGATCTGAGATGCTTAAGTGCTTGTGGCATGTTTTGAAATCCTTAGTGATTATCATTTCGGCAACTTGAGTTGAATGGGATGAATAGAAGTCTCACAAAATTTTAAGAGTTTTATATGGGAGAAAAAGAACACAGTTTGGATTACAAGGGGCCAAGATGACTGAAGTATCCTGAAGTCCTCTGGGATTTCAAGTTTGTGTGGAAAATTATAAACCTGTTCAGTTGTCACTGCGAGTATTTCTTCAGAAGGATCCAAGGAGGGTAAGGAAAGTGCTGAGATATAGCGCCAAGAAAAAAAAGAGCAGAGCCAGGAGCCATGGTGAATAGTATGAGGAGATTAAGTCTTAGGGAGAAGAGCCCAGAGAATATTTTCCACTCTTAGTATGTGTGTTTGGGGGTGTGACTAATGATGGACAATATTTTACCAATAAGTGTTCAAAAGTGGTATGGATTAGTGATGTGTGTATCTCCGAATCCTTCTTCTCACTTTAAGAAGTGGACTATGCATTGTGTGACCCTTCTACAAAACATATAACCAGACATTTTAGGAATATTAATTCATAGGTCTCTGAATCAAAATGAGCCACCTCCAGGAAACTAGATCCAGATCAGGTGTATATATCATAAGATCTTGTACTTGCAGCCTAGTATTGTAATTACAAGACACATCAGGGTGTTTATACAGGGGTAAACATATTTTGTGTGTCAAAGAGATACAAATGATTTCGACCTTGATCAGATCACAGTAAATTGATTGCAGAGATGGGCTATAAATAAATGACAGTATCCCTATTTCAGCATTCTTTTCCCTGAAACTTTCTGGGTTTTGCTCACTCTGCCTCTTGCTGGCCTTATGTATCACTGTAGAGACTAAGCCCAGAGAAGTTTGCATACTCTGCTTATTCTCAGTCAAGACTGGGTTGACTGGCTTTTGGCATCTTGCCTCCACCATAGGAACAAGGCCAAGTCACTCTTCGGGGATGAGCGACCACATGGAGGGTTTCCAGACCCCAGCCAGTCAGCCATTGGGCAGTTTTGCCTAATTAACCAAGAGCTGAACACCAGTCTATGAGGCAACTTAGCCAAACTTGGGAAACCATATTTCTGGACACATAAATTGTTTGTGCATGGAATTTGACCTTAATGGATTGTTATGATTTTAATACTCTATGTTGTAGGGTGGTTTATTTCACAGCAGTAGTAACTAAGTCAACTCTGCAACTGTGGATTTCTTATCAAAACTCACATGACTTCAGTCTTTTAACCTGTAATTTGTGGATGTTAAATCAACTTTAGATGGTAATCATATTAATAAATTAACTCAAACTATATAGAGCATAGTAGGAGTCCAGTAAACATTTTAATTGGACAAATAAATAGGTATTATTTAATAAACATTTTACAAAAATTGTGCTGCAAATGCTATGTAGTTAGGGTCATTGAGAGATATTTTTCCTCCACTCCCCTATATTGAGGGTAAGAAAATGCCTTTGGGTTCTCTCAAAAGAGATTATTCTGCCTCTGTAATGGGTACCTGTAGGACTGATTGAAGAATGACGCCATATTAGGAGTCAGTGGTTTGGGAAAATCCAGGAAACATTTTCTATTGTGATGAAGATAAAAGAGCCTTTTCTTGGCAAAAGGTAGTGGCTAAGTGCTTTGTAAAAATAACAAAGCAGAATCATTAGTCTAAAGAAAAAGTAGCACTGTCAGAAATTATGTATTACACATTTAAAGATAAGTAAGAAGTCAAAGTCATTGGCCTAACCTCATGATACCCCCTTTTTTTTTTTACACAGGTTTACACTAATAATACAATAATCTGTTCCTTAGAGTTCCTTACAGAATGTGTCTTTTTTTTTTTTTTTGCATTCAAGTATTGTAATATGTAGAGGCTTCCTGGGTAGCTTAGCTGGTAAAGAATCCATGTGCAATGCAGGAGACCCTGGTTCAATTCCCGGGTTGGGAAGTTCCCCTGGAGAAGGGATAGGCTACCCACTCTAGTATTCTTGGGTTTCCCTGGTGGCTTAGACAATAAAGAATCAGCCTGCAATGCAGGAAAACTGGGTTGGGAAGATCCCCTGGAGGAGGGCATGGCAACCCACTCCAGTCTTCTTGCCTGGAGAATCCCAGTGGACAGAGGAGCCTGGCAGGCCATAGTCCATGGGGTCTCAAAGAGTTGGACAAGACTGAGTGAATTAAGCACACAAATTATAATATGTAATAGGCAGAGGTATATAGACTAAGTTTTAGCTTTGGTCTTATTTTAGACTAGTGATGTTAATCCTCTAATTGGTACAGATGGCATGTGACATAACACGAAGAAAACAGGGCTTCCATTTTCCCTTGTGGTCAAAAGTAAATTAGAGAACTGAAGACGCAGGGGTTATTGAGAGCACTATAAAATTCTGTATTGTTGCTGAATAATACAAAGAAGGGTTGCGGTGGTAGAGCTATGGCAGATATCTAGGATAAGGAATTAAGACAATTGTATTAATGAATCAGGGATATAACATCTCAGATATTACTCCTATTATAAAAGTAATTTGACTACATTATTCTCAATTTTCTCATTTGTACCGTGGTGAGAGGCAGTCACTGATTTCTAAAGTCATTAAAACACAAAATCTTGAGTGTAATCGTCTCTCCCCTCCCCCTTTTTTTAAGATTTTTTTGATGTGGAACAATTTTAGAGACCTTATTGAATTTGCCACAATACTGCTACTGTTCTGTGTTTTGGATTTTTGGTCACAAGGCGCGTGGGACCCTAGCTCCTGACCTGGGATCGAACTCGCATTCCCCCGGCAGTGGAAGGCAAAGTTCCAGGGAAGTCCTTCTCTCCCCACTTTTATTCAAACCCTCTCATTCTGCAGCTGTCGAGGCCTTGAATGAGGACACATCCATGTTTCCTAGTGTTGAGATGTGAGATCCAAGGTCAAGGATACAGAGAGGGATATTATGCAAGGTAGTTTTCAGAGGGACTGGAGAGTCTGGAGGCTCACAGGTTATACACACTTGTAACCTGGCTCACATGTGTTGAGCCTGACAACTGATCATATTTTGGTTTTTTTTTTCCCAGACTTTGGCCTAGCAGAGAGTATGACACTTACAAGCATTTCTTGAGTGTGCACTGAAGAAACTCAATGTCTTTTGAAAGATGCATAAGCAGTATACTAGTGTGTGCCTTGTGTGAGAGAGAATAGAATGGTTTGTGTGGAAGCACAGAGCCAGAGTCCAGCAAACCTGGTCTGAGATCTCTGGGGGACCTTAATAGATAGAGGGCATCTGAGGAGGATATTCAAATATAAGTAAAAGTATGACATGCAGAGGGAAGAAAGAGAAACTTCAAGAGAAAGAGAACTCGAGTAGTTGATTCACAGTGCAAGGCTTAATCTTACCTGAGATGTCTACATTTGTGACTGATTCAGAGGTATGGTCAACATATGTTAAACTGAATAGAATTGAAATATTTCCCCCTCTCCCTGGATTTGAAAGAGTCTCAGTTTATCAGAAATGGATGAAAGGAAGGTAGGAACTCCATTCTGACAGTGTTCTCAAGACTAACTGGATTATTTTGCTTCACCTATAATTCTCTTCAGTTTGAGACATTAAACTTGTAACCACAATGCCAAAAGGGATGTTTCATGAATACCGTGCATAGTATTAACTTGTTTGAGGGTGTGTCTGCATGTTTTAGAATGCAAATATATATGTTTAGGATGTGCATGTATGAATATTGTGAGGGCAGCTTTTGAACTTTTTGCTTTTTTAGTGGCTGTGTCTCCAAGATCCGTGTCTCCAAACTGAGCAGGTGTTACAGTTCCTCACAGCCTGATGGTCTGATGCAGTCTTTGGAGTTGCAGAGGTGAGTTCAAATCCCTCCTGAGTGTGAGTTCCAGCAAAACAAAATGACAGTAGCTGCAGCTCATGCATGCAAAGTGAATCTAAAACCGAACTGGATATTAACTGAGAAGGTAAGCTTGGCATGATCATGAGTCAGCCAAGGGAGTGGAGGCCCACCTGCTGCTTGTTATCTGTCTTTTTTGGATGGTAATAGGACCTCTGAGCTGTCATGTGCTGTATTTTCTTCTTCATTCTCTGAATTTTCCCATGACCTCCTCCTTGCTGTTATACTTGTAATCTCTTCTTGTTTTACTGTATGTATCTTTTTAAAAATTTCATTTGTTTATTTATTCTGGCCGGGCCTTCACTGCTGTGCGGGCTCTTCTCTGCTTGCGGTGAGCAGGGCCTTCTCTCTGGCTGCGGTGCGCAGGCTTCTCATTGCGGCGGCTTCTCCTGTTGCGGAGCACAGGCTCCGGGGTGGGCGGGCTTCGGTAGCGGCAGCTCCCTGGGCTCCAGACACAGGCTCAGTCATCGTGCTCACAGGCGTATTGCTCCCCGGCGTGTGGGAGCGTCAAGGACCAGGAATAGAACCCATATCCCCTGCACTGGCAGCTAGATTCTTTATCACTGAGCCACCAGGGAAGCCCCTACCCTATTTTTAATGTATCTTTCTTTTTATCTCTCTCCCTTTTTATTTTTCCTAGTCGTCATTTTATCCCATTCTACCAGAAAATCTCCTCAAACCTGACAGAAAACAAATACTTGGAAGCCCACGGCAATGGAATAGCACACTACCCAAAAGGTTTAAACAATAGACTCCTAAACTTCAGATGAATCTAGTGTCTTGGGCGAGTAGAGTATCATCCACTTAGGCTTTATTTTTCAATATGTTTATGTTATTTTATTTATTTGGCTGTACTGGGTCTTAGTTGCAGCACCTGGGATCTTCAAATTTTGCTGTGGCCGCAGGGTCTTGGTTGTAGCATGTGGGATCTAGTTCTCTGACCAGGGATAGAACCCATGCCCCATCATTGCAACCACAGAATCTTAGCTGCTGGGCCACCAGGGAAATCCCACATCCCCTTAGGTTTCAATTGAAAAAACAGAAACAGCCCTTTAGGCCTCAGTACATATTCCAGAATCAAGATTTTCCCTTCTGTCTCCTCTCTGATTCTGTTGGACTATTCTGACAAAGCTAAAATTTAACATTCTTGCTGTTCTGGTTCCTAAAGCATATGAAACACATTTTAGTTTCCCTCCTACACTAAGAACTAACAAATTATATGGAATTTTAATGCTACTGTCTCATAAAAAGTTCAGTTGAAATGATTAGAATAACTTGGGTTCTTATTTTGAACTAGCTCTATAGCCCTGCCCACTGGAGGCCATGAGATTTGTTTTATCTACACCACTGGGATGCTATAAGGTTTATGGAGATAATGGATGTGAGACTGCTTGGTATAATGCAATTCAGATACAAGGAGTTGTTCTGCATATATATATTAATTTAATATTTATACCTCCCTTCAAAATGATTTTATGTAGTTAATACATATTCAATAAGAAAGAAAGTGTTCTATTTAAATCAAAACAAAAAGGGAAAAATTTTTTAAATAGTTTTTTTATCTTGCTTCTTTCTAACCCTTTAGTCATCTAGGTGTTCTAAAATCAGTCATATAAAAATTCAATTTAACCTCTCAGAATACTGTGTCCATTGTAGTCATAGCTCTGTTTTTCAAAAGAATTGATCTGGTATATCCAGTAACTGTAATATATTGTCATTTAATGAATCGTTTTTTCCTCACTAATTAGTTTATTATACATTCCTTGTGGTATGAATAAGAAGATAAAAGTATTCCCTAACTTTTAGGGATAAGAAGTATTCCCTATCATTCCAATGATAAAGGGAAATTAAAAGCATCAACTTAAAAATTCACAGCATGAGAGTTATGAGTTCAGTTTTATTTGAGGCAAAATGAGGACTAGAGCCTGGGAGATAACTCCTTAGATAGCTCTGAGAAATTGCTTCCAGGAGACAGAGGGAAAGATTGGTACATACGTGATTTTGGTGAAGGGGGAGTGCATGCAATCAAGCACATATTTTTTCCAGACGTTTTCTGCTAGACTGGTGAAGCTTTCTGCTAGTCACTAGGAGCAGTTGTTACCATGAAGGATTTTAGTGCTTTTCTAGATATGAGGAGTTTCAAGAAATGGGCTTATAAAATTGGCTCCTGAAAATACCTTAACTAACTGAAGACTTGTCCTGAGAGTTTATCCCTGAGCACAGAGTGCCTCTGCCCTAGAACACCTCTCATGGAGCATTGAATGTCAGCACCTGCAGCTGCTACATACAGGATATGATATGATCCTTGTAGAGGTAGACGACAATGCCCATGGCAAGTGCCAATTTGTTGTTGAAAGTGAAAGTGTTAGTTTTCAGTCATGTCGAACTCCTTGTGACCCCATGGACTGTAGCCCACCAGGCTCCTCTGCCCGTGGAATTTTCCAGGCAATAATACTCCAGGAAATCTTTGCAACTTAGGGATCAAACCTGGGTCTCCTGCATTGCAGGCAGATTTTTTAGTGCCTGAGCCACCAGGGAAGCCAAAGACATTTTTCTGTGTCTTCAGAAAAAATCTCATGTTTTCCATATTAGGATCCAAATTAAGTCTCCCATCATGTCTCCCTCTGCTCTGTGAGACTCTTCCAGTGTATCAAACCAAGCAACTTCTTTCCATGATCCCCAAATTCCTTTCATAATTTCAAGTCTTTTGCAAGACTTGCTGTTTCTTCTGCCCCAAATGTCTTTTCCAGTTCTCTAAATAATGCTTCTTCATTCTTCAGGAATAAGCCCTTATCAAACCTGCTGCTTTAATAAGTCTTCCGCATTACTTTAGAATTATTTGGTAAACTGATAAGAGAGGACTTTCCAGGTGGCTCAGTGGTAAAGAGCCTGCCTGCTAATGTAGGAGATGATGGAGATGTGAGTTTGACCCCTGGATTGAGATGATCCCTTGGAGAAGGAAGTGGCACCCCACTCAAGTATTCTTACCTGAAGAATCCCATAGACAGAAGAACCTGGTGGGCTATAGTCCATAGGGTCACAAAGAGTCAGACAGGACTGAACAACCGAGCACACCTGCACACACACAGATGACAGAGCAGATAATAAGCTAACTGAGGGCAAAGACTATATTGCTATACGCCCTCATCTCCATTTCCTAGCACAAATTTAGGACAAGTGGTCATTCAGTCCATGGTTAGGGAATCTCTGCAGAGAGGAGAAATTGCTCCTATTTCTTTGAGGCGATGCTAATTCAAATAGCTTTGTTAGGGAGAAATCCCCTGCCTATTTAACAGTCTGACAGAATCCGGCAGCATCTGCTAGCACACTAGTTCAGAAAATCTGCCAAGACGATCCTAAAAAGCACCTCATCATTTGCAACCACTGTTTCAAAGACCAGACGTGATTGTTGTGGCTTCATTAAAACCCACTGTCAATGAAGTCTTGAATGCACTCTTTTGAATTTAGGACTTTCTTGCAACCAGCCACTCTAATCATAGAAATGGTCATTTGCACTGGAGTGTCATTAACTCTATATTGTTATTGGAGTGGTACATTTAATTCAGTGTTACAGAGTTGAGCAGAATTCATCTTTTGTCACACTGCTGCCCTCAATAGATATTCTTCTCGAAAAGACTACAGTGAAAAGAGTTAGGGACTTGTGAAACTATTGATCCTGAAACCTAACACCCCTTTTTCTGTTCCCCACTCTCTGACCTTCATGAATTTCCCAAGGTGCTCTGGGTCCCGTTCATGGGAAAATACTTGAACAAAGGCAGTTTTGTTGTGATTAGCTCATCTCCACACAGAACACCTAAAAGGTCATTCAGTCTTTTATCTTGGAAACAACTAACCTTCTTTGGAAGTAGATTAAATATGTCTTTTTGCTGACAACTTGTTTCAAAAATAGGAAAAAGTAGAACAATAGGTACATTATGCAGAGTGTTTTTTGAAAAAGAACTTTTATAAATTGGTAATTTAGAAAATCAGTGGGTTGCAGACGAGACACAGCATCCTCCATTGAGTTTTTCCGCTGCAGCAGAAGTGTCATTTGAGTACACTCTTTAATCAAACTTTTTTACAATTTATACCCGGTCTATGCAGAATTGAGTACTTGGGCTGAGTTGATATATTCCAATGCCTCCTATTTCCATGAAATCTGAGATGCTACTTTATCAAACTCATTTTTCACAGGAGGGAGTTCAAGCAGAGAGAGGGGGTGAAGCAGCACACCCAAGGTCAATGCTGAAAGTGAACACTAGAAATAGATGTTCTTATCCTTTCCTTGGGACTCCATGCTCCTGTTGCTTACAAAGAATGATTCGACTAATGCCATTTTTCACCAAGCTATCCGCACACACCATTTCTTACCGGCTAGCAACCATACTTATTGTGGCCACATAGGCAGCAAAGTGCTCTGACTCTCATGAAAAGCAAGACTCTTTCCTAGCACTGAGGAACGGGTCCTAACTGATCTGAATAAGCACTGACAATTTTAGTCCCTAAGTGCTGATCGTCGCTCTACGGGTAAGCATGCAACTTTGAGATAATGAGAATTCAATATAAATGAGTTAGGTGACTTCTCTTCCTGAGTTCTTAGCTCTACATGGTAGTATATAGACTGCATGGTAGTATTCTTAAATCTGCATGGTAGTTTGAGGATGTTTAGAACCATAGTAAATGTCTTGTCTATTAAGGCTTGGGGCCCTTCAGTATATGTATGAGCTAATATAACAAACCTGGAACCACCTACCTCCAGTCTTTTTTGTTAAAGAAGTTAATTAAAAGTCTTTATAAAGACTTCCCTGGTGGCCCAGTGAATAAGACTCCACCCTTCCAATGCAGGGGGCCTAGGTTTATTTCCTGGCCAGGGATCTAAGATCCCACATACCACAACTAGAGAAGGCTCTGCAGCAATGAAGACCCAGTGCATAAATATTATTTATTATTATTAAATAAAAAAGTTTAAAACATAAAAGTTTCATAGATGAAGTCACCATATTCCCTTATATGCAGTTCAAAGCTATTCTAGCAGTTAGATAAGTCAGAGTACATATCCCAAGTAGAATGGCTTTCATGTTTACATTGAAAGTGGGGTCTGGAAGGGGATAGGGATAAGTAAGACTTGAGAAAAAAAGGAGTCTAAGTCCATATATCAAAGGGCAAATGGTGTGGAGCAGATGTCCTCCTTCAGTCACAAGTAAGAATAAGTTTGAATCAAAATGCAATAGATTCAGTGCTGATTCAGGCTAGCTGGAGGTCTGTGAGAAAATCAGACTAGGGAGACAGTCATAAGTAGCACAGACCATAAAGATATTAGAAAGAACTGAACTTGTTCCAATAATTTGGTATGAACCAAAGCAAGTGGAAACAATGCTGAACTCTAGCCCCAGGAAGCTTATTTATGAATTGGAATTGCAGTCTGATCCAGCAAATAAATCTGGCCTGCTCCTTATTTTTGTGAGCAAGGTTTTATTAAAACATACAGATACCCACTTGTTTATGAATTACATATTTTAATGGCAGAATTGGGTAGTTGAGACAGAGACTATAAGGCCCTCAGAGACCACAATATTTTCTGTCTGGCCTCTCACAGATAACATTTCCCAAACCCTAGCATTGAGTGTTCCATGAGGATTTCAGTCTGGAGACACAGAGAATCCATCGGTGCATAATAGATAAAGGAAGGTAGGAAGAAAAGGACCAAGAAAAATGAAGCTTTCCATTTGAAATATTTGACTGGGGGAAAAATAGCTATTACCCCATAACATCACAAAAATGCTTTTTATCTATTCCAGAGATTAACACAACAGTAAATGCTGTGTTTGTATAACTGAATAAAGGAGATACAAATCCATAGCTCTGCTAGTATTTTATGTAAGGGACTTTTGATGTGCTGGGCATCTGATTAACCATTGGCTCTGGGATTTAGACAGGTAGCCTAAATAAATTAGTGCACATGCAGAATAGCTCAAGGTGAAAATGTACATGGATAGGGAGGCATGAGCTTTGGGTGCTGAGGTAGAGGAAAGGGAGAAAGTGGTGCTGACATACAAAACTCTAGCTTTCTATTTCATCTCATAGATTGCTTCTGGCCCTAAGTCTGACTGATGCTTTACCATTACACATCAATATGATTACATGTACTTTGGATCTAAAATTGCATTCCCCAAACTAAGCATCATCAAAAATGCAACAAAGGAAGAGATGGCTCATGACAATCCAAATGCCTCTACACAGAAAGGAAAATAAACATTTCATTTTCCTGAAACTTGCTATGAAAGCTGAAATTCACATAATGAATTCATAAAGAGACTTTGCTATGATAGGAATAATTTGGCCCTGAAATATGAGATGCTTTTATTCATGTAATATATGCCTGGCAGTATTGAAGGTGTTCTCCCCTTTCTTTCTGCCCAAGTTTATACTATTGCCAAGAAGTACAAATCCTTATATATGGCTAGTGGCTGAAATGTTACCCTAAAATATTTGATCCAGGGGACAACATCATTGCCAGTATCAGAAGATGTCTCTTTATGAGTAACTGCAGGCAGGAGTAACTGCAGGAGGACAATCCTCACCTGCACTTATACCCACCATCAATTAAACACAGTAATGGAGACATTGAGTTAAAATTAAAAGGCAGGAACCCAACAAGAGCTTTGTGTTTACAGTGAAATCTTTCAAATACTGGGTGATCTTTACAAAGATGTTCTTGTGTGTCCCTCTGTCTGGACTTCCTGCTTCTCCTGTGGTTTGGCTAGTGCCTACTGACCTTATAAGTGCCATCCCCTTAAGTAAGTCTTTCTTCACTGACCTCTCCTAGTCGCAGTGAACCCCACACTCTTTTACCTTCTGAGGGCCCCTCTACCTGGAAAAAACACATGTTTAAACCACTGGTTAATGTTCTTATCTCTCCTAAGATGACAGACAATTTTTTTTTTATGGAACTTTTTTTCCAGCCTCTATCACCAACATCCATTGCAATGCCTTTGCTGTCTGTTGAAGAACGACCTCATACAGAACACCAAAAAAATAGCCTGATAAGCCACTTTCCTCTATTCAAGACTAATCTTTCTTTCTCTGAGATGAAAAGTGATTATGGACCTACCTTCAAAAACAGTGACTCATGTGGCTTTTTGAAACATGATCAGGGCTAGTCTGGGTTCTAGTTTGAAATCTCCCAATAAGTAGCTATGTTATTTTGTATGAAATCCCTTAACCTCTCTGTATTTCTTTGTTATTCTCAATTTAAAAAAGAGAGCATTAGATGGAATTGAATAATGTTTATGATGTCTTCTTATAGTCAAATTTCTCTGAAACTGTAAATGTGTATTTGTACAAAATTAGATCTTCTTATTCTAGAAGTCATTTTTTAAATAGAGTTCCATACTTATTCTGATATCACACAGATCAGAAATGTTAAATTATCTATTACTCCTCAGGTTATGCTAAAAGAGAAAGATTGAATTGAATATCATTGCATTATAAACTTATGTTTTTAAGTTGAAGGGAGTAGTTCCCAAAGATATGACAATTTTATATGTTGTTCAGTTGCTCAGTCATGTCCGACTCTTTGTGGTCCCATGGACTGCAACATGCCAGGCTTCCCTGTCCTTTAGCATCTCCGGGAGCTTGCTCAAACTCACGTCCACTGGGTCAGTCATTTCATCAAACCATTTCATCCACTGTTGTCCCCTTCTCCTCCTGCCTTCAATCTTTTCCAGCATCATGGTCTTTTCTAATGAGTCAGCTCTTCGCATCAGGTGGCCAAACTATTGGCACTTCAGCTTGAGCATCAGTCCTTCCAATGAATATTCAGGACTGATTTCCTTTAGGATTGACTGGTTTGATCTCCTGGCAGTCCAAGGGACTCTCAAGAGTCTTCGAATCAATTCCTTGGTGCTCAGTTTTCTTTATAGTCCAACTCTCACATCCATGGGCTTCCCTGGTGGCTCAATCACTAAAGAATCTGCCTGCAGTGTGGGAGATGTGGGTTTGAACCCTGGGTTAGGAAGATTCCCTGGAGGAGGGCATGGCAAACCACTCCAGTATTCTTACCTGGAGAAGATCCATGGACAGAGGAGCATGGCCAGCTACATTCCATGGGGTCACAAAGAGTCAGTCACAACTGAGCGACTAAGCACAGCACTCACATCCATGAAAATGAAAGTGAAGTCGCTTAGTCATGTCTGACTCTTTGCAACCCCACGGACTGTTGCCTACCAGGCTCCTCCATCCATGGGATTTTCCAGGCAAGAGTACTGGAATGGGTTTCCATTTTCTTCTCCAGGAGACCTTCCCAACCCAGGGATTGAACTTGGGTCTCCCGCATTGTAGGCAGACTCTTTACCGTCTGAGCCACCAGGGAAGTCCCCTCACTAAAACAAACCTTTGACGGTATGGACCTTTGTTGGCAAAGTAATGTTGAAATCTCCCAGTAAGTAGCTATGTTATTTTGTATGAAATCCCTTAACCTGTCTGTATTTCTTTGTTATTCTCAATTAAAATATTCTCTGCTTTTTAAAATGCTGTTTAGGTTTGTCATACGTTTCTTCCAAGCAGCAAGCCTCTTTTAGTTTCATGGCTGCAGTCACCATCTGCAGTGATTTTGGAGCTAAAGAAAATAAAGCCCGTCACTCTTTCCATTGTTTCCACATCTATTTGTCATGAAGTGATGGGACCAAAGTGATACAATTTTATATGTATTTATATATGTGTGTATTTCAATATATACATATATATATACACATATATGGGGCTTCCCAGATGTCACTAGTGGTAAAGAACCAGCCTGCCAATGCAGGAGACTTAAGAGACATGGGTTCGATCCCTGGGTCAGGAAGATTTCCTGGAGGAGGGTGTGACAGTCCACTCCAATATACTTGCCTGGAGAATCCCATGGACAGAGGAGCCTAGTGAGGAACAGCCCGTGGGGTTGAAAAGGGTCGGACACAACTGAGTGATGAACACTGACTGACTGATTGATACACAGATATAAATAAGTATACCACACAGTATATATAATACTTTATAAAAGTTCTAATGCTAATTACTATGCAAAATAGGTGTTACTTGAATTATGTTCTATTAAATCTGTAAATTAGTTGTAGACTTTCATTTTCTTTTTAGAGGAAGAGATGAAAAACATAGATCTGATACACTACCACCATTAACACAATTGAATGGCCTTAATTTCTCAATAGGATCATTCAATATTCATTTTTTAATTTCTGCATTTACACATAATATCTCTCTGGGGGCCTCTAACAGATTCTACTGCTGCAGTTTTAATGAGAACTATCAAAGGTTACTATGAGATGATGATCTATACTTAATTCATAGATTTCCCCAGACATTTGTGCAATTCAGTGCTGTTTAGAATCTTTTTTAGTTTTATTGTCTTGAAACATTTACCCCAATTTAAACTGCATCTTTAATCTTTATTAGCATAATCCTTCTATTCTTAAAGTTAGTATTTTGAGAATTAATATGGAAAAATGATGGCCTCTTTAGGGAATTTAATAACTTTGCTTATGAGGAAACACTGAAAAATCATCTTGTGTCTATGCAATGTTTCAAAACATATTCTGATCAAATATTTCTATCTAACAAAGCAATATTAATGTTTATCTCTCCAAAATTTTATAATTATGATTTATTATATTTATACAACTTCATTGAACAGAATAAAATATATCAAGTGCTCAAAGGAGGTTGGTACACATTTAATGATTTTTCAGAGGGTGTGTGGGTTAAGAAAAAAACCCCAACAAAAACACCAGTATTTTAGAGAAAACCCAAATCAAAATCTAAACAAAGATTCTGAATTATGAGTTTGTGATCATAATAAAACGGTTTTAGCTTATTAAAAAAGATAGCTTTTCTCATCTGTAGCTAATTTTATGAACTCATATTCCTTGAAGATCAAATAAAAAGTGAGTTTAAGTATGGTAAATGAACTAAGAGTATTTTTTTACTGATATTGTTGCTCATTATAGNAGTGAGTTTAAGTATGGTAAATGAACTAAGAGTATTTTTTTACTGCTATTGTTGCTCATTATAGTAGGCATTCAAATGAATCATACCGCATATTTTTAAGTGAAATAAAACTTAGGGTGATTTACTACTAGTATAATTTTATTTAATATAGGAGTTTAATTAAATGAAACCATAGATTTCAGGATTACTGGCCTACCTCAAGGAAACTTCTTAGACCAAATCCTAGGATACTTATTAAAGGACCCCTTATTTTTCATTTGGTCAGTCCTTCTCACTGAGCTTCAGAACAAACTTTGCAGTGAGAGAGAAGTCATGTACAATTCTTGTACCATGGATAGAGATGGAAACAGAGGCTCTCAGAAATTAAAGGAAGTATGTTTGGTGGTTCTCTTGATAGCAGTAGGATAGTTACAGAATGTGGCAAGGTGAGATTTACATGAGGGCATGTAAGAGAGGAGAAAGGAATATTTTGATTTCCAAATCAATCACTCAAGCTTCTGTTTTCTTATCTTGTGCATGTTACGTGCTCCTTCTGTAGTTTTGTTTTCTTTCCATAATTAACTTCTACCTAAATTCTGCTCAAAACTGACTTCTCATGAGACAGCTTGTCTCAACCTGGAAGCCTTAGGTGTTAAAAGATTTGTATTTGAGTTTTTATTTTTTCACAGTTCTTTCCTAGATCTTTGGTGAACTGTTTACTTTCTATAATTTTTTCTCTTCAAAATTCATTTCTTCTTTGTCAGTGTCCTCAGAAAAAGATGAAAGAAATTTTAGGTCTAGTGATCTTACTTGTCTTATTTATTTAAGTCTAGCTGGCTTGTCTTGGAGAAGTCATTTTCCTCTCTTCTGAAAAATGAAAGTCTTAAATAAGATACCTCCAGGGACTCATCTGACTCCAACAATTTGAAAATTTTATAAGTTATATCTCAAGTACACAACTCCTAAAATTTACAAAGCAATTCTGACATTCTAAATGCATTATAAAAGAAATTTGATCTTTTAGTTTGTTCCAGCAGCCCTATCTTGTTAAAAACAACTCACTTTCAGGAGGCATATCAGCGGCATCTTTATACTTATTACCTAGGTGACTTTGGATATATCCTACATGCATCTTAATCATTGAACTGACTTGGAAGATGAATCCACAAAACAGGCAAGTATTCCAACTAGGAATATCAATCCTGGTCTCTCAAGTTGCATATGTTCTTGTCTGGATGTCTTCACTTCTGGCCTCAGTTCAGTTCAGTTCATTTCAGTCACTCAGTTGTGTCCGACTCTTTGCGACCCCATGAATCACAGCACGCCAGGCCTCCCTGTTCATCACCAACTGCTGGAGTCTACCCAAACCCACGTCCATTGAGTCAGTGATGCCATCCAACCATCTCATCCTCTGTCATCCCCTTCTCCTCCTGCCCTCAACCTTTCCCAGCATCAGGGTCTTTTCAAATGAGTCAGCTCTTCGCATCAGGTGGCCAAAGTATTGGAGTTTCAGCTTCAACATCAGCCCTCCCAATGAATACCCAGGACTGATCTCCTTTAGGATGGACTGGCTGGATTTCCTTGGAATCCAAGGGACTCTCAAGAGTCTTCTCCAATACCACAGTTCAAAAGCCCTTCTGGCCTGGACTTAGTCAACAGCACAATTTAAGGGAGACACTAGGTTACACCTTCATACTCCTTAGTATTGATACATGTTCAACTGCTTCAGTCATATTTGACCCTGCAACCCCTGAACTGTAGCTAGACAGGCTTCTCTGTCCATGGGATTCTCCAGGCAAGAATGCTGGAATGGGTTGCCATGCCCTCCTCCAGGAGATCTTCCCTACCTAGGGAGTGAACCTGTGTCTCCTACGTCATAGGCAGATTCTTTACCCACTGACTGACCTGAGAAGCCCAATCAATTAATACTGATATGAAGTATTGATATTAGTGTTGATATGAAGCTACATTCTACCAAACCCAAGCCACTGACCAACTGAAACTCCTAGTAACAAAGGGATATAAGGACCTCCCTTTGGTCCAGTAGTTAAGAATCTGCCTTCCAATGCAGCCGATGCTGGTTTGACCCCTTGTGGTGGAACTAAGATCCCATGTGCCTCGGGGGTTACTGAGGCCACTCACCCCAACTAGAGAGAAGCCCACGTGCATGACAAAGAGCCTGCACACCACAACAAAAGACCCCGCAGGCCCCAATGAAAAAGACACATAAATAAATATTAAAAAAGAAACTATAGAACCGCATAACCCCCTTTGACTCCTACTACATAGTCTCTGAAATCAATCCCATTTTATTGTACGTATCTATTAGCTTCAGTCACTGCTAACAGCCCAGCCTCTGCCCACAGCTGTGCATCATCTACCTTGTTTTCAGTCTGGCCTGTTACTCTACTTGCAAAATCTTTGCCTGTCCCTCTCGGTGTCAAGACATGTCTCAACATTATGTATGAAAATTGCTTTTATGTCCTAGCTCTATCTGAAATGTGACTATCTCCTATGGCCACTGTTTCACCTATCATTTATTAAGTGGGGTATGTTTGCACCGTGTACCAAAGGGGTTGCGTGCTGTGACATCTCTGCTTCTATATCCACATGGAAGTTCCCCCAAACTATTCTCTTTCTTCCTACATAAAGAGCTTGTCTGAATCACAGAATATTTTATAAACTGTTCTTTATTGCTGACCTTCAATAATCCACCTTATTCACTCACAATCTGAGCAACTAGATCACTGTTTTTCTCTTCATCACTTTTCTTATCATATCTTCGGTGGCATTATCAAGTTCCATTCAACCCATTTACCCTAGAGTTCCTTAACTTTCTTATGCCTCTGATATTTCCTCAACTTTCAATACCTTAGCCATCATACCTTTTAAGTTTACACTGCAGGTTTTCTCCATTATCTGAAACCAGAGTATTCCTATGAAACTGTTCATAAACTGAAATGGCATTAACCAAAGAAGCAATGCCCTTAGGATCCATCTAGTTACCAGATGCACAAGATACATGGGAAAAAAGCACAGATGCTCAAAGACACAGTTAAAGCAATCGTGACTTGATACTGAGATACAGAGTGTGGTTCCTAGGGAAGGAGGTTTGTGGTGCCACTCCACTGCTCAGGGCACAAGCTGCCTGGCAGGAAAACAAATATATATATATATATATATATATAAATATATATATATAAATATATATAACATGTTACACATGCATACACACGTAAGACCCACTGATATTTTCTTCAAC
>SJYQ01000424.1:856152-872237 GCA_006410935.1 Redunca redunca | reverse complement strand
GAATTGATGCGTTTGAACTGTGGTGTTGGAGAAGACTCTTGAGAGTCCCTTGGACTGCAAGGAGATCCAACCAGTCCATTCTGAAGGAGATCAACCCTGGGATTTCTTTGGAAGGAATGACGCTGAAGCTGAAACTCCAGTACTTTGGCCACCTCATGCGAAGGGTTGATTCATTGGAAAAGATTCTGATGCTGGGAGGGATTGGGGTCAAGAGGAGAAGGGGACGACCCAGGATGAGATGGCTGGATGGCATCACAGACACGATGGACATGAGTCTGAGTGAACTCCGGGAGCTGGTGATGGACAGGGAGGCCTGGCGTGCTGCGATTCACGGGGTCACAAAGAGTCGGACACGACTGAGCGACTGAACTGAACTGAACTGAACTGAAATATTTTATTCTCTTTGTTACAGTTTTGGGCCTTTCTCATGTTAGATGCGGAGAAGGCAATGGCACCCCACTCCAGTACTCTTGCCTGGAAAATCCCGTGGACAGAGGAACCTGGTGGGCTGCAGTCCATGGGGTCACTAAGGGTTGGACACGACTGAGCGACTTCACTTTCACTTTTCACTTTCATACATTGGAGAAGGAAATGGCAACCCACTCCAGTGTTCTTGCCTGGAGAATCCCGGGGACGGGGGAGCCTGGTGGGCTGCCGTCTATGGGGTCACACAGAGCTGAAGTGACTTAGCAGCAGCAGCAGCAGCATGTTAGATGTCTGACTGGTAGTTACTGTGGCATAGCATACCACCAGATGGTTTAATGGCTTACTATGCGTGTTTAGTTGCTCAGTTGTGCCCAACTCTTTACAACCCCATGGACTGTAGCCCTCCAAGTTCCTTGTCCATGGGGATTCTCCAGGCAAGAATACTGGAATAAGTTGCCATGCCCACCTCCAGGGGATCTTCCCAACCCACGGATCAAATCCAGGTCTCCCACTGGCTTACTATGGCAACTATTTTATTAGCTCAAAATCTGTTGGTCAACCAGGCAGTCCTTTGTCCTGAGGCAGTATGGGTATCATCAGAGGATCTCAATGCACTACAGTATCTAAATGCTTATCTGGGAATTGACTCTAACTGGCTTTTCTGATTCAGGCTGAGCATTCTTACCCATTCAAAAGTGAAAACTGAACTTTACCTTCGTCTCTTAACTTCCAGAAGGTCTAGTCAAGGACTCATTCCATTGGCGTATTAGGGATACAAGAGAGCAAGCAAAAGCTTGCAAACTCTCATGAGGTCAACAAATGTGCTATCAAATCTACCATATGGTTTTGAACAAATCAAGATGTAAATACCTCAGATTCAAATGGCGGAGAAACAGTCATTCTTGATGGGAGAAACTGCAAGCTGTCACTGTAAAGGGGCTTGCGTATAGAAAGTAAAGTAGGTGTGGGTATTTTTGCAAATAGTCTATCACAGAATTTTTTTTTTTAAGGAAACAGATATATGGCTTTCCATTTATTATAGGTATCTAGTATAACAAATTGGATTTATAGTCTTCTTTAATATATCACTTTTTTCCCAACTGATGACAACAGCAATAATGTTTTGCAGACTCTGAGCACCTCATAAAGAATAAAGTTATACTGACTCTTTATTTCTTGCTCCCTGTAGGCAATGAGATAGACCCTGTTTTCTTCTCATAATTATAATGCAATTTACTGAGATTGTTTTCCATCCCAAACCTTCCCACTCTTTAAACATGGTCAGATGCCAATTAATTATCTTAATCTTCTCTTTCCCTTTACATCAAACTGAGTTCTAAATTGACATCCTTTCTAGTTGGATGGTTGGAACTATTCCCTCAGAAAATAAGGCTCGGGTTAATCTAAGTCACTCGAATGCTCTTTTCTCCAATAATCCAGATGGCTTTTTCGGTATTCCTCTGGTAAAATGGAGATTTTTTTCTAACTGGCTATGGAGGGACAGCAATATTAAGATAAACTCATTTTGAGTTTTATAGGTTTTATGTGATAATTTTGCTCCTATCTATTAGCATTTCTAGCCAACCAGATCTGTCTCTCCATAGTTATAAACTCAGTTAACCACAGCACCACATTCTATCACATTAATCTGGCAAACTTATCCTTTTGCCCGTTGTTTATCCAAGTGAGCTTTGAAAGAGGTTTTAACTGATGGTATTGTATCATTTATCCACACTGCAATCCATTCAGAGCTGCACAAAAGTCAAGACTTTATTAAAGAATCAACTGAAAACTTAAAGTTTTTATATGCAGCTTTAATTTTGAATGAATGCTGTCTAAAAACTAAAAACAAAAAGGGATGCCTTCCTTTCCAAGATCAAAATAAATTAGTTTAGAAGACTAGGTGATTTAGGGATTAAAGCATGGAGTTCTTTAACTGGTAATCTCAGAAAACTAAACTCCAAATTAATTATAAAATGTTTCAGTTCAGTTCAGTTCACTTCAGTCGTTCAGTCAGTCTGACTCTTTGAGACCCCATGGACTGCAGTATGCCAGGCCTCCCTGTCCATCATCAACTCCCAGAGTTTACTCAAACTCATGTCCATTGAGTCGGTGATGCCATCCAAGCATCTCATCCTCTGTCATCCCCTTCTCCTCCCGCCTTCAATCTTTCCCAGCATCAGGGTCTTTTCAAAGGAGTAATAAGAATCAGAGAGTTTACTAAAATACTTTCTTCTCAGTCTCTTCTGTAGACTTGATGCATATATGGATAGATGTTAATGAAAAAAAATCACACAGAGATCCTGCATCCTGTCTAAATATAAGAAAAAACTAATCCACATTGAAAATGGCTATGGAACTAGACTCTGTAACCCACCCAAGTTTGTGACTATTAGGAGGGTTTCTTCTCATCACTGTCTTTCAGAAACCCAACTACAACGAGTCAGTTTTCAGGTCATTCCCTCATACCCAGCCAGAGCAACTGTGAATCAGACTCATTACCTTTCTAACCCTTTCAGCTAGTACAAGGTAATACCATAAAAGGCCACAGGTTTGAATTTAGGTAAAGGTGTCAGTGTAACCAGTGGGTGACATGAAAGATCAGGCTACCATTTTTTACAACTTACTTGAATCCTCTGGAGGTCTTCAAGTCTAGCTGTAGATTTATCACTTTCATCTTATGATGGATTTCTGCTTAGCCTATCATATGATATGTGACCTGACAGTACCCAGCTTAACAGAGGGAGTTCTGGCTACATGGTCTTTTGAACTCCCCTGGTAAGACTTATTCTCTACCTGGAGATACTTTTGAATGGTATATAATTCTCTGCTGCAAATGGCATGGCCTTGCTCTAAACCCTGTGTAAGATGAAATGGAATGGTATCTCCTCAAAACTTGTATGTTCAAGTCCAAAGCCCCAGTTGGATATAGGGCCTTAAGGGAGGTAATTAAGGTTAAAAGAAGTCATAATGGTGGAGCCCTAATCCAACAGAACTGGTGTCCTTATAAGAGGAGGACAAAACATCAGAATTATCTCTATGTGGATACAAACCAAAGGCCATATGAGCACACATCTACAAACTAGGAAGAGAGGCTTCACCAGAAACCAACCATACTGCCATCTTGATCTGAGAATTCTAGCCTCCCAACAGAGAAAATTAATTTCTGTTGTTTAAGCCACTCAGTTTATAGTATTTTGTTATAGTAACTGGATCAGAATAACATAAGTATGTTCCATGTGGCTTATTCATTAAAGCTTGTCAAGAACTGCTCACACTGTTCTTTAGTATCATACATGTAATCCAGAAGTTCTGCCTCAATAGAGGAATTAAATGAGCTTTAGCAGATACATCTGAAGCACCATATTGAAGAGGATACCTTCTGGGATAGTGTGCATATTCACAGTGCAATATGCAACTTACACCAATGGCCATTATTTGGCACTAAGTATTCAACTGTCACAATAAATAGGCCCATGAACAAAGACATGGTCATTTCTGTGTGTCTAGAAGTCTTGGTTCTCAGACAAAGATATAAAATCCCACCAGACTTAAAGCTATGATAGCTACCTAGTCACTTTAGGCCCTTCAAGCCAGTAAATCCAAAATCAAGAACAATAGTTATCACTTGGTAAATGAGAGGGTTCTGATTTTCACAAGAAGATAGCACTGTGGCTACTTATAGCAAGACCAACCGTAGCATCAAAGACTGTAAGTTTACCTAGAAATTGTAACTATTCACAATTCTGGGGAAACTGTGATAGGATGGAGGGGATTGAGTATGATAAGCAAGTGGATCTGAGAAAAGCAAGAGAAGAATTATAGTAGAGGTTGTGAATCCTGCCTAGATCTCTTTTACTGGCCCAATGTACCCACCCCTCATTTCTGAGCATTAAGTTTGCTCTTGGCTCATGATTATACTTTTCTCTGGAGAGCTACCATAAATGATCAAAACTTCCTACCCCAATATATCTAGGCAAAACTATAACTTGAAAAGATGCATGCACCCCAAGGCTCATAGCAGCATTATTTGCAATAGCCAAGACATGGAAGCAACCTAAATGTCCATCAACAGAGAAATCGATAAAGCTGTGTATATATATGCATTTTTGTTCTTTGTTATCTTCAGGCACTTTTTTGAAAGGTCCTTTACTCAAAGGATTTAACCTTTTGGTGGAAGATTTTCACTGAAATATTATATATATATATTTGTTGTCGTCGTTATTCAGCTGCCCAGTTTTGTCTGACTCTTTGTGACCCCATAGGCTGCAGCACACCAGGCCTCCCTGTCCCTCACCATCTCCTAAAGTTTGCCCAAGTTCATGTCCATTGTATTGGTGATGCCATCTAGCTGTCTCATCCTCTGACACCCTCTTCTCCTTCTGCCCTAAATCTTTCTCAGCATCAGTAACTTTTCCAATGAGTCAGCTGTTTTCATCAGATGGCCAAAATTAGACAACCAAAATACATTGCATCAGATTACCTACACATACACACACACACACACACACACACACACACACACACACACACACTGGAATATTAATCAGCCATAAAAAGAATGGAGTAATGCCATTTGCAGCAACATGGATGAACCTAGAGATTATCATACTAAGTTATGTAAGTCAGACAGAAAGACAAATGCCATATACAATCACTAATATTTGGAATCTAAGATATGACAGAAATGAGCTTATCCACAAAACAGAAACAGGCTCACAGACCTAAAGGACAGACTTGTGGTTGCCAAGGGTGAGGGGAGATTGGAGAGGGATGGGTTGAGTGTTTGGAATTAGCAGATGCAAACTATTTTATATAGAATGGATAGACAAAGTCCTAGTGTATAGTACAGGGAACTTTATTCAATATCCTGTATGATTGAAACCATAATGGAAAATAATGTGAAAAAAGAATATATATATTATATATATATATATAACTGGATCACATTTCTGTACAGCATAAACAAACACAACATTGTAAATCAACTATGCTTCAATAAAGTATAAAAACAACTTCTTAGCTCAGGTGGAAATGCCATAGCCTCATGAGTAAACTGCATCCAATCACTAACTGATATGGGGTACACAGAATGAGAGAACTCGGGTACTCTTCATGCCCCAGAGCTCGCAATGGGTCCACTGGCTTCTTCTCAGTGGCGAGAATTCAGGTAAATCTACATCCTTGCTTAGCTTCTTCCCTGTTTGTTCTACTTTCATCTCCTCAGAGAGAATTCCCTGCCCAAAGTCACTTACCGAAAATCTCTGTCTCAGGATCTGCTTCTGTGGTCCCTGACCAAAGATAGGTTGTTGCAAGTATAGAATGATGTGTGTGAAAACATCTCTCACCAAGTTGAACTTCTATGCAAATTTATTTAGGCAAACTTTTGCACTAGATTGTTGATGACATTTTATGAGTTTTAGTTTATTTTAATATCACAAATTAAGAGAAGTGCTGCTCTACCCACACTAAGGGAATTTTTAAAAATATGTGACTAAAAATAATGCAGGGGATCTTCCCAACCCAGGGATCAAACCTGGGTCTCCTGCATTGTAGACAGACACTTTACCATCTGAACCACCAGGGAAGTCCTAAAAATAATGCAAGCTTGGGTTAAAAATGCTCACCTCTGAATCAGTTTAAAAATGACCATAGAATTATCCTTCTTTAGAAGGTTTAGACTTACAGAAGTGACTGTTGCAAATCTTTCTATTTTTGCAAGTAAATTTATGGGTTGGACAAAACACTTTATGGGGAGAGGCAGCAAATACATTCAAATTTGGACATACAGTTAATCAACTTCAGTCAAACTGCTATTTAGTTGAGTATACCACTGTGCCAAATCCTTATGGCATTAAGCCTGCCCTGCAATGACTCAAAAGTGAAAGTGTTAGTTTCTCAGTCTTGTCCAACTCTTTGCTACCCCATGGGCTGCAGCCCACTGGGTTCCTCTGTTCATGGGATTCTCCAGGCAAGAATTCTGTAATGGGTAGCCATTTCCTTCTCCAGGGGTGTCTTCTCCACCCATGAATCAAACCCAGATTTCTCCTGTTGCAGGAGAGTGATTACCATGTGAGCCACCAGGAAACAGTGGATCAAACTAAATCCAATTTCTATACGTCATTTGAACACTGTGAGGATACAAGTCAAAAATGTCTCTTTGAAATTGCATCTAGGATGTGTAGGATGTGCTTTGTCTACTATTTTGGACTGACTTCTGATAAGACCCCTAAATTTCCAAGTTGAGGAAACGAAGGAACTTGTCTTGATCTCAAGGCAGGTTCCAGCTATACTTTTCTGATTCCAAACTCCACACTCATTCCATGCACCACTGCATCCTGCAACAATAGAGTGGAAAATATCCATTCTTAGGGTCTGCAGCTAAGGGAAGTTTTCCTCTGATGCCTAACTTTTGGCAGAAGGGTAGGATTACTTTTCCTTTCTGTCTTTCTGCTTTGAATTTCACTCCTTTACTTTGGAAATCTTTTTATTCCCCCTAAATTGTTCTATATTCACAGCAAAATAGTAACAGTAATCGTATGCAACCATTGTTCTATTCCAAACCTCTGTATGTGTACGCTAAGTTGTTCAGTCATGTATAGTCTACACGACTCCATGGACTGTAGCCCTCCATACACCTCTGTCTATGGAATTTTCCAGGCAATAATACTGAAATGGGTTGTTATTTCCTACTCTAGGGAATCTTCCCAACCTAGGGATCAAACCCACATCTCTTGTGTCTCCTGCATTTGTAGGAGGGTTCTTGACCAGTGCATCATCTGGGAAGCCATATTCCAAACCTGAGCACAATAGTAACCGTCCTGTCCTCCAAGACTCATAATAGTGCTTTAAGCTGCTGGCTACAATCCTTTACAAGGAAACTACCTCTTGGAGAAGTTAGGTTAATTATTGAGGTAACAGTTATCAAATGTGTCAGTGAGATTTGATCCTGTGCAATATGACATCAGAGTCTCCCCTTCTAAGCTATTCACGAGCTAGCATCTCCTTGGTTATTTCTGAAGTAGCTTAAAATAGCTTCATCCATTACAAATACAGCCCTTACAAATCCCAGCATCTTTAAAGGCTTCCTTGGACTCTATCTCTTTATTTGTTTGAACGATGCTCATTATTTAATGGAGCTCTTTTTCCCTTTCTTATCCACTTTCCTGTACATCCTTTCTCATATTTTTATCATCTGAGAAGTGTCATGTACTATTCTTGAAGCTGAAACTAGGATCATGAATAAGATATTTGTCTTGTGCCAAAGAAGTAAACATCAATTTCATTGTCCATTTATGTCAGGGTCTTGCATTGATTTTGTCACTTAACAGACTAGAATAGGCTTAATTGGCAAAGAGTTTCATATCATATGAGATCAAAATAGGGCTTCCCTGGTGGCTCAGATAGTAAAGAATCTGCCTGCAATCCAGCTCAATCCCTGGATCCAGAAGATCCCCTGGAGAACAAAATGGCAACCCACTCCAGGATTCTTGCCTGAAGAATTTCATGGACAGAGGAGCCTGGTGGGCTACAGTCCATGGGGTTGCAAAGAATCAGACACGACTGAAGTAACTTAGCACGAGAGGTCATAAAACTTTTTTTAAAATTTTCTGTTACTTAATTTAAAAGAATTAGCCTATTCAGACTGGCTTCTTTTACTTAGAAATATGCATGTAAGATTCTTTTGTCTCTTTTCATGATCCGATAGCCCTTGTGTGTGTGTGTGTGTGTGTGTGTGTGTGTGTGCTGAAAAATATTCAGTTGTCTGACTGTATCAGTTTATTTATCCATTCAGCTACTGAAGGACATTTTGGTGGCCTCTAAGTTTTGGCTGTTATAATGAACGCTGATGTCAACATCTGTGTGCACATTTTTGTGTAGATATAAGTTTTCAGGTCTTTAAATACTAAGGAGAACAATTGCTGAATTATATTGTAAGAGTATGTTTAGTTTTGTAAGTGCTGGTCAAACTGTCTTTCAAAGTAGTGGTACCATTTTGCATTCCTACCAGCAATGAATGAGAGTTCAATTTTCATTTTTTTTCTTCTTTGTTTCTCTCTGTGTGCTGTCTTCAAGTTCACCTATGTATTCTGTTCAACTGTTATTAATACCACTCAAGATTATTTTGTTTCAGATATTACATTTTTGTTATAATATTTTTTTTACTTTCAAATCACTCCTGAGACTCTCCATAGTTTCCTTCATTATATAATACCCTGTGTATTTTTTAACATATCATAAGTTATTTAAACTTTGTTCATTATTGGTAAAATTTCTTTTGACTGACTTTTCCCTTGATTACAGGTCATATTATCTGGTGAAGTGATTGTTAATTTGGATAGTCATGGTAATGGATTATTTATATGTTGTATTCTGCTATCTTCTCTTAAGTTAAGGTGTTGCATGCAGTTAAATTAATTGGTAAGTAACCTTGGAGGCTTGGATTTTCTTGCTTAGAGTGGCTCTACTTTAAGTATTTTCTTAGTCTTACAATTAATCTCTTAGTTTTGGGAAGTGACTTTCTAAGACATGGAAAGTATTCTAAGACATGGTCCTTCTGGGGTTTCCATAGAAAGGGTGAGATGCTTATCAAGTCCTTCTCACGTAGAAACATGTGAAGCTAAACTTTGTCTCCCCTGTGCTGGGCAGCACCTGAAAATTTTGCTCACATCTTTCAATCTTCCAGATACTGTTTTCCTTTCAAATTCTTTGGAGTTTTAACTGTGCATGCACAACTCAGGGATCAGCCAAGATTTGAGGAAAATTTATAGGCAGATATTTAAATTCCCCCTTTCTGTGCATTGCTTATTTATACAATTTCCTACCTCTTTTACAGCTGCTCTTGAACTGCCATTCACCTTTTTTTTTTTACTGCATTATATTTATTTTTGTTTGTTTAATTAATTTATTTTTTTATTTTACTTTACAATAATGTATTGGTTTGCCATACATTGACTTGACTCCACCATGAGTGTACACGTGTTCCCCATCCTGAACCCTCCTCTCACCTCCCTCCCCATCCCATCCCTCTGGGGCATCCCAGTGCACCAGTGTCCTGTATCATGCATCAAACCTGGACTGGCAATTCATTTCACATATGATATTTTACATGTTTCAATGCCATTCTCCCATATCATCCTGCCCTCGCCTTCTCCCACAGAGTCCAAATGACTGTTCAATACATCTGTGTCCTGGTTGCCAGGACTGGAGAGGGGGAAGAAATGAATACATAGAACACAGAGGATATGTAGGGCTGTGAAAATACTCTGTATCATAGCATAATGATAGATACCTATCATAAACTGTCCAAATCACAGAATGTATAACACCAAGAGTAAACTCTAATGTAAATTAAGGATTTTGTGTGAATATAATGTGTCAATGTAGATACATCAGTTGTAATAACTGTACCACTTTGACAGGGGATGTTGATAATGAGGAAGTCTATGCACATACAGGGGCAGGAGTTGTTTGAGAAATCTCTGTGGCTTCCCTCAATTTTGTTGTGAATCTTAAACTGCTCTAAAAAGTCTTAACTCTTTGAAAAATCTTGTTTTTATAGAAATTGACAAACTGATTTTTTAAAATTTACATAAAAATGACTAGAATAGCCAAAACACTTGAAAAATAGAACGTTGGAGGACTTATACTTACTATAAAGCTATAATATCAAATAAGTGTGATATCAGGATAAGAATACATAAGGAAATATGCCTAAGGGACAAATACGTAAGAAAACATAATGGAACAGAAAAAGTCCAGAAATCGGCTCATCCTTAAGAAGTATTGTTTTTACAAATGTACCAAAGCAATCTATTGGGCAAACACAGGAGTCTTCTCTACAAGTGATGCTGAAACAAGTAGATATCTGATGGAAAAAAATTGAACCTTAATTCCTACCTCAAACTAATATATACAAATTAACTTGAGATAAATCACTGAGCCAACATAAAAGGAAAAACTGCAACACTTCTCAAAATATATTGCAATATATCTTCACAAACATAAGGCAGATATAAATTTTTACACTGAAAATTTCACTGACAGTTCGTGATAGGTGTCTATCATTATGCTATCATACAGAGTGTTTTCACAGCCCTAAATATGCTCTGTGTTCTATGTATTCATTTCTCCCTCCTCTCCAGTCCCTGTAAGATTCAGAAACTATAGACCATAAAAATAAAAACTGATAAATATCATCAGAACTCAAACCTGCTCATCAAGCAAACACCACTAGTAATATGAAGAAGCCAACTGGGTAAAAGCATTCACAATATATATGTCTGTGAAGGACTCTATCCAGAATATTTAAAGAACTTCAATTTTAATGGTAAGATGGACAACCAATAAAAATAGGAAAAAAAAGACATTTCATGTAAAAAATATAAAAATGACCAAAGTGCATCAAAAGTGCTCAAAGCACTCATTCAAAAAATGCAAATTAAAGTAACCCACCCACATGCTACAGTGGCTAAAAGAAAAAAGAGTTCCTCTAGCAAATGTTGGTGATGATATGGAATAGCCAATACTCTCGTATATTGCAGGTAGAATGTGAAATAGTACAGCCATTTTGCAAAACTTTTTACTAGTTACTTGTGAAGTTAAATATATACAACTCTATAAGCCAGAAATATCACTTCTAGGTATTCACCCAAAAGAAATGGAAACTTATTTCTACAAAAGATTGTAGAAGAATGTTCATAGCAACTCTATTTACAATAGCCCTGATCCAAACTGTCTATCAGCAAGTGAATGGTTAAACAAGTTGATATATTCATGCTGTGCAATATAACTTGGCAATAAAAAGAAACAAATCACCGTATGTTGACTTAAAATAATTGCACAACATGAGCGTTACAAGTTAAGTTTTATTTGGGGAAAAATGAGGACTATAGCCCTGGAGACAGCAGCTAAGATAGCTCTGAGAAGCTGCTCCAAAGAGACAGTGGGGAAAATGGGTATAAATTAGATTTTGGTAAAGGGGGGATATATGCAATCAAGCACATATGTTTTTGCAGAAGGTTTCTACTAGTCATGAGGAGGAGTTATCATCCTGAAGAATTTTATTGCTTTTCTAGATATGAGGGGACTTCCCAGGTGGGTCAGGAAGTAAAGAATCCACCTGCAATGCAGGAGACACAGAGGAGACATGGGTTCAATGCCTGGATCAGGAAGACCCCCCTGGAGGAGGCATGGCAACCCACTCCAGTATTCTTGCCTGGAGAATCCCATGGGCAGAGGAACTTGGCAGGCTCCAAATCCACGGGGTCACAAAGAGTTGGACATGACTGAGCAACTAACAAAATGCTAGCACTCTGCAGGGTGGGGGCCATGAAACCCACACTTGCCATGATTTTGAAATGGAGCTGAACATATCAGGAGTACAGGCTCTGACTCAGTGGGCTATGCACACATTCTGCTCTCAACGTTGTCCAAATAGCTGAATTAGTCCAAATAGTCCAAATAGCTGACCCCCTGGAAGAGAGCTTGGCAACCTACTCCAGTGTTCTTGCCTGGAGAATCCCATGGGCAGAAGAGCTTGGCAGGCTACAGTCCATGGGATTGCAAAGCGACTAAGCAGGCACAGATAGGAGGAGATACAAGAACTGGGCTCATAAAATTAACTCCTGAAAATATCTAACTGTCTGAAGACTTGTTCTGCCTGTTTTATTCCCCAAACACAGAGTGCCTTATTTCTGCTCTTGACTCTAAACTCCTTTCAGGGGTCTTGAAAATCAGCAGCTGCAGCAGCACATGATTTAATCCTTGTAGAGGTAGATGGCAAGTACCAATGGCAAGCACCAGTTTGTAGTTAACAGTAATGTTGATGAATCTCAAAATCATGTAGAAAAAAAAGTCAAACACAAAGTACAATTCATGTATCTAAAATTCTAAAAGAGGTAAAGCAAAAATCTGGTGATGGAATTCAGAATAATGGTTGCATGGGCTGTCTGGAAAGGAATATATAAAATGATGGGAAAAGGTGATGGAGGAACTCACTGGGACGATGGAAAGGTTATAAGTCATAATAGGTTGGTTGCTTTACGGATATACATTTGTCAAACTCTTTAAACACTATAATTAGTACCTGTACATTTTATTGTACATGTTATACCTCACAAAAATAGTAAAAAAAACTAGCATCTCTTTAAATGACTACAAAAGGGACCATTCTAGCCATGTTTATTAAATCTGGTAACTATATCTAAAACTATCAAATTTACAAATAATATCTAGAATTTACTGAACTTATAAAAGGCTATCCCTACAGTTTCAACACAGAAAACTAATAAACAATAGAATATAGACTGCAACCAAATAGAAGCAGCAAAACTCAAAAGCAAGATCATCATGAGAAAGTACTTCCAAGGAATTCCTTCAGTAGAAGTAAATGATACAGGTATACTCAGGGGGAAGAAAAAAAGACTGAGACGAGGGTATCTATTAAACAATGGTATTTCTAATCAGCCTATCAATACTGTTATCACCTGTTTATAGTATTTCATGTTGTATTTAATACAGTAAGAATTAAAGCCAAATGGTATGATTAGATCATTAAAAAAGAAGAATTTGCAATTTTCACAAGTTAGCTACCTCAAAATTGTCATAGTTAAAGAGAAAGAATCTAGCTTGAAATCAGGGTTTCTCTCCTACTGGCTTCTTCTAGAAACTGTGTTCAGAACATGTGATACCAGTTGCCAGTACCCAGGGGGCTTTCCAGGTGTGCAGTAGTAAAGAATCTGCCCACCATGCAGGAGATTCAGGAGACACAGGAGACACGGGTTCGATCCCTGGGTATAGAAGATAGCCTGGAGAAGGAAATGGCAACCTACTCCAGTGTTTTTGCCTGGAAAATCCCACAGACACAGGAGCCTGATTGGCTACAGTCCATGTGGTCACAAAGAGTCAGACACAACTGAGCGACTAAGCACACACAACTGTTTATCATTCTATTTTGTTCATAATATTATTTGTACTTAGAAAAACTTCATTGTACTCCTATCTAAAGGGAACATTTTCAGTTATGTATTCTACTATTAATAGTACTATTAATACTCTAAATTATGATTATTATATGTATAAAGTAATAATAATATTAGTATCACTTGGACATACTAAAATCTAGACATTTTGACAGGCACTGGGTTGGGGTAATACAGGAGTATGGAAGTGGGAGGTACAAACTTGGTTATAAGATAGGCTACAAGGATATATTGTACAACACAGGGAACAGAGCCAATACTTTATGATGACTATATATAGAGTGCAATCTTTAAAACTGTACAATTTTTTAAAGTTTTTATCCTTTGAGAGTTAAAGTTTTAATTGAGAAGACATAATTAAATTGTGTGTGTGTTTGTGTGTGTGTGTGTGTGTGTGTGTGTGTGTAGCAATCAAAGGAATTGAAGTTAGAGAGTGACAAGAACATTTTAAATAGGGTGATCAGGAAAGGCTCTATGAACATATTTTAATGATACTTGAAGAAATTCACTGTAGCTGGGCAAACTCATGCTCTCCTCAAGACACAGTCAAGCATCACCCTTTAGAAACCTCTCTGATGTGGGCTTATAGGACAGAATCTATGGCACCTTCTTTGTTCTCTGCCACTTCCTTGCTTTGCCCCATCTGGTGCCTGCTCATGCTCAGTCGCTCAGTCATGTCTGATTCTTTGTCACCTCGTGGACTGTAGCCCACCAGGCTCCTCTGTCCATGGGATTCTCCAGGCAAGAATACTGGAGTGGGTTGCCCCGCCCTTCTCCAGGGGATCTTCCCGACCCAGGGATCAAACCCACATCTTCTGCATCTCCTGCACGGGCAGGTAGATCCTTTACCACTGAGCCACCTGGGAAGTTGGAGCCTGCTGGGAAGACGGTATCATTTAGTTTCATCATCTTGATGGGGATCTATATAATGAGGAAAGGGGAAAAAGGCAATTGCCTTTTTCTTTTGTGCTCTGTTGACGAGGCAAGACATTCTGAGTTTGCCACTCACTGCCCGTGCATGCGTTTGGAAATTCTGCCCTGTTGCTCTTTAAAAGCTATTATAAGAAGTCACATCCCAAGGTGCAGTAGTGTTCTTCCTCTTCATGTTTTGCACAAACTTGAATTTTTTTAGTAGTTTTTTTTAATTTTTATTTTTACTTTATTTTACTTTACAATACTGTATTGGTTTTGCCATACATTGACATGAATCCGCCACGGGTGTACATGCATTCCCAAACATGAACCCCCCTCCCACCCAGAGACAAACTTGATTTTATATCCTTTCTTTCCATATCTTGGAAACAAACTTGGTTCTTTTCCTCCAGTGTACTGTTTTCATTTCACTCAGTAGTTTTTCCCCCCTTGCCTAAATCACGAAGGAGAACAGATGAGAGTCAGATTCCGTGTCTTAGCGTGGTCTGCTTTGTATTAGAACCATCTCACCAAGTCTGTAAAAACAAGAGTCCAGGTCCACAGCCTTACTATTCATGGGAAACTGATAGCAGTTTCTCACCACCCCAGTTATTTTTGCAAAGTCATTAAGTGTCTGGCTTCGCCTCTTTTCACTGTGACTATTTAATTCCTCCCCAAGTGGCAAAGCCTTCAGCACACTCAGAGGGCCTGAGACTTGGTCCTCAGGAAGCATCACATGTTTGCACAGTTGTCCATCCCATCAAAAGGCTTAACAATTCATTATCAGCATGGCCTCTGGGAGCTCTGCCCTCTCTCTCTGCCTCCCCACAGATCCTGTTCTAACCCACTGAACAAAATTGATTTGGGCTGACTCCCTCAGGAGTGAGAGCTTTTCTTTATAAATGGAGTTTTCTTGGGTTGTCGTTTTGTTTACTCCCAAAGCAACAGGCTGGAGGTGTTTGAAAACCATGCTTGACAGTAATTTTTTTACAGTGTTGTTAGCAATTCTTTTACAGCAGGATATGGTCTCACAGAGAGTAAGAATACTGATCTTTTTACAAGGATACTTTTCCAGATATTAGGCAATAGAAAGCATCACTACAAACAAAGCTAGTGGAGGTGATGGAATGCCGGTATAGCTATTTCAAATCCTGAAAGATGATGCTGTGAAAGTGCTGCATTCAATATGCCAGCAAATTTGGAAAACTCAGCAGTGGCCACAGGACTGGAAAAGGTCAGTTTTCATTCCAATTCCAAAGAAAGGCAATGCCAAAGAATGCTCAAACTATCACACAATTGCACTCATCTCACATGCTAGTAAAGTAGTGCTCAAAATTCACCAAGCCAGACTTCAGCAATACGTAAATCATGAACTTCCTGATGTTCAAGCTGGTTTTAGAAAAGGCAGAGGAACCAGAGATCAAATTGCCAACATCTGCTGGATCATGGGAAAAGGAAGAGAGTTCCAGAAAAACATCAATTTCTGCTTTCTTGACTATGCCAAAGCCTTTGACTGTGTGGATCACAATCAGCTGTGGAAAAGTCTGAAAGAGATGGGAATACCAGACCACCTAACCTGCCTCTTGAGAAATCTGTATGCAGGCCATGAAGCAACAGTTAGAACTGGACATGGAACAACAGACTGGTTCCAAATAGGAAAAGGAGTACATCAAGGCTGTATATTGTCACCCTGCTTATTTAACTTCTATGCAGAGTACCTCATGAGAAATGTTGGACTGGAAGAAACACAAGCTGGAATCAAGA